>CM045567.1:3664995-3730904 GCA_024721245.1 Mitragyna speciosa | reverse complement strand
TGTCAAAAAAGGGACACTAGCAAATGTTCAAACTTTTGTAGTCTTGTTAGGCCGTCCACTCCTTATTGCTACCTTCCATTCTTTGTTGAATTCTGGCACACATTCGCCCCTTAGCTCCTAGTCCTGCAAGAAAAGGCAAGATTTTCCTCCCAATCTTATTCTAATGCCTAAGTAAGTTTTAATAAAGAAATAGAGAGAGGGAATTTCAAACTCTTTAAACAAATTGAACTTAAACAACATGATTCACTTAAAAATATATGTTAGTTTAATGGCCTATTTAGCTTTTATCAAACTTTCATAGGCTTTTAGATGAAGTGGGCACATTAATGAGTTTTTGATCTGGACGTTGGGTTTACATAGCTAATACCACATGTCGCTTTGTTATTAAAGAATATTTTTTGCTTCATTATTTGCTCTCTACTCCTAGGTTTAGCTTATCAGACCCAATAGAACTTGTAAATCAAGTTGTTGGCTTGAATCCTAGTTATAGATGTGAATTATATGTAAATTTGGTAGTTGTCCTGAATCTTAGTTGTAGTAAGAGATTGATGATTGGCTAAATAGCTAGTTGGATGTAGAATTCCTTCTTCTTGTAAGTTCATTTATGTGTAAAACTCTAGTTTGTAGGGTTTAGTTTGGTATTTGTTTCTTCACTTCAACACTTGGAGTTTTTTTTTCTTTTAAATTCTTGAAGGAGTTTTGTAATGAGTGGACTGTCAAGAAGGGCCTCCAGAGGGGGACTTCTAGAAAAGGTTGCTGAGAGGGAGGATTGGAGGGATGTTATCAGGGGGCTTTTAGAAGAATATTAATCAGGGGGCTTTAAGAAGAATATTAAAAGGGAGCTAGCAAGAGCAGGCTACTTGAGGGGACTCCCATGAGAGATAAATGAGAGGATGTACCCAAGAATGTTTAGTAAAAGGGGCTTCTATGAGTGCCTTTTAGAAAAAACAAGAAAGTAGCTTGGCAGAAGAATGCTTGGCAAGTGTAGATTCAGTCAACAAAATTTGTAATAAATATTTCACCCTCAACAACTAATAAAACCTAATCTTCCATGTTGCTGCAAGTATACATATGGTTTATAGTATAGGAAAATTAGATGTTGACTCCCATAGGGGATCAACTCTTGCAATTACTGAAGCTTTTTCACTTACTTTATTAACCAAATAATGATTTCAAGAGAATAAGGTGATCAAAGATTAGTGAAACAGCAATAAAATAGTAGTTTGAAAAGATAAACAACTTGTAGAAATACTTGAATCAAAAGATCTAGGAAATAGAATCCACATATACTGAACTATTTGTTAAGTGTTGCCTTGTTTAGGATCTAATTCCATGTGTAATCAAGACTTATTTTTACAAAGAAATGACTAAATTTCAACTAGTTTTATGATAAAATTCGATGAATAGCATGAATTGTTTCAAATCCACTTAAGAGTATCACTACAATTGTGTGCACTAATTAGGCTTCATTCATTCATTTACCATTATTAAATGCATTTTCAATGTCAAACTTGGGCTTTCTCTCTCTACTCTCTATCTCTCTAAACTTCCCTCTCTGTGACTGTTTTGAAAACTATAGGTTTTCATGGTTGCCCTTTAGCCTTCCTCCTTCAATGGATCCTTTGCTGATGTGGTGCTAAACCGATCTTCTTCTCCATTAAAGGTTAAGCCTCCTTCATCTTTCTAGGGGGGGCAACGGTTAGTCTCTCAAAGGAAGATATCAAAAAACTGGCTGCTCTTTTTAATTTTGCTGTACTTGGAAAATTATTCCGTGAAAGACCTAGCATGGAGATAATACAGAAAGTTTTTGCATCAATTGGTTTTGCAGGATATTATTCACTGGGGCTTTTAGATATGGACATCTTTTGATAAGATTTACCATTGAAGGTGATTTGTTTTGATAAGATTTACCATTGAGGATGATTTCTTGAGATGTTAGTTAAGAGGAAGTTGGATGATATAGGAGTTCCCCATAAGAGTCTTCAAATGGACTTCGGAATTTAGGTTGGATATGGAATCATCACATGCTCTCGTTTGAGTGAGTTTTGAAGGCCTCCCATTCAATTTTTTTTAATAAAATGGCTTTTATATGATCGCAAGCATGATAAGATCTCCTTAGAAGTTGAACGTTGCAACTATAACTTTAGCAAGACCTAATAAGGCTAGAATTTGTGTGGATGTGGATTTATGGAAGGAGAAGCCTAACTAGATATGGATAGCAAATGGGGATGGGGGATTCTGGCAAAAGGTGAGATATGAAGATATTCCTCCCTATTATGATCAGTGTCAAAGGCAAGGAAATGAATCCATTAATTGTAAATGCTTGAACAAAACTATTGCTTGAACAAAACTGTTGGTGAAACTGAAACCTAGGAGAATGGAGGTAGACAGAATCGAATAAAAATCTGTAATATTTTCCTAAACAAGCTCAGCCGAAATTGCAAGTTGATTTAAAGCTTCTAGATGCATCGAAAAACAATGGTGTAAGAGAAAAAAGATGATCACGGGGTGCGAAGTATTCTCGTGAATCAGTAGCACATACCATCTCAACATAAGATTGTTCAAGTGTTGTCGCGACATCAGGAGGCATCAATTTCGACAGTGGTGACAAATGATGCTGCTAAATTGTGTTTAGATATCTCAGATAAGAGTCATGACCAACAAAAACATAATGATATGGTGGAGGAAACTGATGCCTTTTAGATTGTGATTCCCCTAAACTAGCGGGAAGTAAATGATATACATTAGAAGCAACGATTGGAGATGAGGCAACATACAAATGCTGAAAATAGTCAAGAAGAGAATATAGATGATTTACAGGATATGGATGCTGGCGATGCTACTGATCTTAATCAGAGAAGTCCTAAGGTGTAGCAAGCCTAGCTTGATTAGTAATTATTGATCATTGAGGAGTAAGAACATTAGCTAAGTGATGATACAACATTGCAAAATTGAATTATGGATCACAAACAATTGTTAATGGAGGTTAAAAACATGGCTGGAAGTTTGTCTCTTCGGGGTTTTAACAATAGAGGTACAATAACTCAAATCAAATGAATAAAAATCTAGCATATTGTGATTTGGAGGCAAATACTCAACAGGTGGTGGCAACCCAACAAAATCCGATTTCATTGGAATACAGAAGGAAGGAAAACAAAAAGGCATTAGACCTAGATTTGAATCAGATAAGATGCTAAGATCACAAGCAAAGTCTTTAGTTTCTGTCTCTATTAGTATTTCCAAGTGATTAGTTTTCTTTTCTAGAATATTATGGGGATTTTTGGAGGCCCTAATTTAAGAAGATTAAGAAAGCTAATTAGACCCTATAACTTGCAAGTAGTGACCGTTTGTGAACCAAAGCTAATGTCTCAAAATTTAATAATGTTCAGATGCAAAATAGGAATGGATATTAGTTTTCATAATGCTTTAGGTTCTATTCCATTTTTTCACTAGAAACTTTTCTCTTGTTCTTTGGTTGGAGAAGATGAACAACATATTTTAGTGATAGTTTAGAGTTCAAGCTTCTCTTTGTCATGCAAGCTACCATTATTCATGCCAAATGTATTGTGACAAAGAGTTGCGTTTATGGAGGAGTTTAAAGTTAGAAAATGTGAACAATTGTCCTTAGTTGGTTGGTGGAGATTTTAATGTCATTTGCTAAGCTAAAAAAATGGTGGTAGACCTTTCCGGCTAAATGGTGCGGTGTATTTTCTGACCTTCATTCAGGATGTTCGACTATGTGATATAGGATTTATAGGATCTTAGTTTACCTGGTGCAATAATCATCAGAGTAATGCTCGGGTATGAAAGAGGCTAGATAGAACTTTAATTAACAATTCCTTTGCTGACTTAAACGTGAGGATTTCGGTGCAACCCTTGTCTCAAGTGCCGTCAGATCACGTCTCCTGTTGATGAATGGAAAAACACAGTGTAATGACAAGCCATGACCTTTTAGGTTATTAAATTTGTGGAAACCTCATAATTGGTTTTTTATGTGATTTTTCAGCAATGGGAAGGAAGCTATATGAGTTCTCCATTCAGAATTTTGGCATTGAAGTTGAAGCATATGAAAAAAAAGCTCTCCAGTTATAGCCACAACAAACTTATGGAGATACTTTTGACAAGGTTAAATAGTTCAAGATAAAAGTTACTGAAGCCAAACAACAATATGATGATCATGCCACAGATCAAAATCTAGAGATAATGTAAGATACACGGGCAACTTTGATCAAAGCTTATTTTGTTAAAGATAGTTTCTGGGAGCAAAAGCTAAAGTTAAGCAGTGGAAGGAGGGATATATGAACTCTAAATTTTTTTATTCAATTATGGCTGAGCGAAGAGCTAAATCAATAATCCATCATATAAAGAGTTCAATTGGAGAGTGGCTAGTAGCTGAAGATGAGATTGCTAAGGAATCTTGCCAAATATTCTCTTCATTGTTTGCACAAGATCAGATGTTTGAGGAATACATGGTTGCTCAAATCCCAAAATTATTGGCAGAAAAAGACATTGGCATGCTTAAGGAATTTCCATCTTTGAAGGAAGTAAGGGATGTTGTTTATTATCTAGATATTGGAGATAGTGTTCCTAGGTCAAATTGATTCACAAATAAATTGTTTACTGTTGCATGGGATATTGTGGTAGAGGATGTGTATAAAGCAATAGTAGGTTTTTCTTTCTTTTTGTTTTTTTGTGGAGGTAAACTTCCAAAGAGCATTACATCTACATTAATTGTACTTATTCTCAAGATTAATTGCTCTCAAGATTTTTCACAATATCATCTAATTATCTTGTGTAATTTTGTTAACAAAATTATTTCAAGACTTTTGGTAGTAGGTTCAGTCGAATTCGTCCTCGGATTATCTCTCATTAGCAATGTGGTTTTGTAAAGGGTAGAATGGTAGTGGAGAATATTTTGATGGCTCAAGAGCTTCTCAGAAGTGTGGGGAAAAAGAATCGGGGGAGGGAGCAATGTGATGCTTAAATTGGATATAGCCAAAGCTTATGACCGGATACCATGGTTATATTTAGTGAAAATATTGAAAGCTTTTGGCTTTGGTGAAAGATTGATTGATACGATATGGAAGTGAATATCTAACTATTGGTTCTCCGTCATTATTAATGGATTGGCCCAAGTTTCTTTAAGTCTACTAGAGGTTTATGTCAATGAGATCCAATCTCGCCAGCACTTTTTGTTATTACTGCAGAAGGATTATCAATGGCCCTTAATAATTTACAAAAGTATTGTTCTTTCGTCCCTCTTAAAGTTCCTCGTTAGTGTCCTATCATTACTCACTTTGCATTTGCAGATGATATCATTATTTTTGCAGGAGCATCAAAATGCTTTTTGTTGCTGATTATGAAAACACTCAGGAATTATGAGCTCTGTTTGGGGCAAAAACAAATGTCAACAAGAGTGTTTTTATTGTCATCCTAACACTTTAAGAGTCCGGAAAGCTATCATAAAGGAAGTTATGGGATTTTCTAGCAAATCATTTCTAGTGCAATATTTGGGATGTCCTTTAATAGTTGGGAGAAGAAAAAAGAAGCATTTTTTTGCAATCAGCATTTCAATTATCAAAATAATTATGGCTAGGAAAAATCAACTTTTATCTATAGGGGATAGGCTTATTTTGAACAAACATGTTCTATCATCTATTCCTTTGAATATTCTTGCAGGTGCTTTACATCCCGAGAGTATTCGTGTGCAATTAGAAAAATTATTTGCGAAATTTGTATGAGGAGCAGATGCAGATGGGTCAAAATATCGTTGAATTAAATGGTAAAATTTATACATACCAGTAAATGAAGGAAGGGTTGGTCTCACATTACTGGAAGATATATAAGGCCTTCTCAATTAAGTTGTGGTGGAGATTAAGAGAAATGAATTTTCTGTAGGCTGAATTTTTGCTAGCAAAATACAACAAATTTGAGCATCCAACTCAAGTGAAGCTAAACCAAACTGAGTTGGTGACTTGGAAGCGTATGTTGGAGGTCAGACAAATGGCTAAAGAAAATATAGGCTGGTTGCTACAAAGAGGTTTCACAAATTTTTGGCATGATAATTGTTTAGGTAAGGGTGCTCTATCCAACCATTTTAGCATTTAAGAGCTTTATTAGGTTCGCGATTTTGTTAATGAAGATCAATGTAATGGCAATCAATTGCGTTCTTTGCTCCCACACTTAGTTGTTCAAAAAATTGCTTATAATAACCCCCGATAATTTGATAAGCCAGATACTGGTTTGGATCTAATCATCTTGAGGAGTATTTTTCACTGGCTTAGTGTACAATTATATACGAAGGACCATAACATTGAAATGATTAGTCTTTTACCAGCCACAACCAATCTTGGGAACAAATTTGCCACACCATATTGGTAGACAATAGAGCGATTATGGAACAAATATTTAATTTCACAATAAATAACTCATCCTGGTCTGATTTATATGCAAGTATGTGGAATAAAAAGAGGAACATTAAGGTGATATTGTTAAAGTGGAATTCTCCAATTAATTACTTAAAACTGAATACAGATGGATGTTCTAAAGGAAATCTAGGATTAAATGGTGGGGAAAGCATTCTTAAAGATATGAATGGCAAAGTACTTTTTGGTTTTTCTTGTTTATTTAGTTACCTTTAGCTAGGAGCCTCTTTTCCTTCTACCTAGCTCCTTGAAAACAACGTTCAACTTGCATGTGTTAAGCATATTTTGTAGCCATTGTCGAGGAAGAGTCAGAAGACAACAGGTTGGGAGGAAGCCCACATCAATTCAAACAAAATATTAAAGACAAGACACTTGCTCCACATCAATTGGCTAACAGTGCAAGGGCAAAGGACCGGGAAACGCGACGGCATAGGAACCACGGGACCCCCCTAATAGTAAAGGGAAAACGGAAGTGCGCTCTTGTGCATTGGCTGAAAATGAAAGTACGGGTAAGAAGAAGAAAAGGAAGAGAAGTAGGGCAGGGAACTTTCCAATGGAATCTTCAATAAGATAGTAGAAGAATTCCTCTTGGGGCGTGTGCACAAGGGCATTAAAGCATTCTTGAGTTAGTAGTTAGTCTTAGCTTTCTTTCACTTTTTCCAATTGCTCTAGTGAACATAGGCTTCAAGTGTGTACTAGTTGGTCGGCTAGACTATGACTGAGTCAAGTAGACCGTTGTGCTGAACATTCGCTTTCTCAGTAGCAAAAACGCTTCTCTTTGCCTCTTAAGTATAAGGACAAGAAAGATAATATTGGTTTTCCAACTCAATTCAAATTCCATCTTTCTTTAAGCTTTTTTTTTTCAACAAAAAGATCATAGGAATAGATTACTTCCAGAATGTTGATATGAGCTCTCGTACCTCCCAAGGAAAATCTCGAATTGGAATGGAATAATAGGGATTCATACAGAAGAAAAGATTCTCTAGGATCTAGTTTGGAAACATAATTTAAAGTAGTGCTCAACGATATTTGGTTATGTCATGCTTAGGGGATTACACTTTTTCAAGTTGAATCGGATTCTCTCATGATGGTCAACACATAAAATAGATCTACAGCTTGCCCGTGGTCATTAGAACACTTGTGTGAGAACATAAGGGAGTTTCAACAGCATGTTTCCAAAACTAATTCTAAATTATAATCACCAACTATCAGTCTTCTTATTTCAATTCTGAGTTTGACGAAAAAAACACTCAAATGCACCTTTAAAATTTCTATTAGAGACATGCATTGGACAGAAGATGAAAAGTTACGGTTGCTGTTAGAGCATTGGAGGGAGTAAAAGAGTCAGTGCAGCTAGAAGAAGTAGTGAAAATAGGAAAAGAGTGGGCGTAGAAAATGATGTATGTATTCCAACTCTTGATATCTACATACATAATACATACATACATCCATACATGCATACATTCATATATACATATATATGTGTGTGTATGTGTGTGTGTATTAGCAAACCTCATACCCGGGAGTGGGATGCCAGCACAAATTTTATTAATAAAAAAGCCTTATTACAGAAATAGAGGGGGGGCATAAAACCTTATCTCATAAACAATTAACATCAACCTAATGTAAGGCATTTGTCTACTATCTAATAATACCAAACCTAAAATATGCTTAGAAAGCTCATTTAAAACAAAACGTTTATTGATTTTGGCTGTACTAGCTAACATTGCTAAAGAATTTGCTACAGAATTGGCTTCTCTATTTCTTTTTGGCTAACCCTGTACATAGGGGGGCACCACACCCAAATTTTATTAATAAAAATAAGAAATTACTAGGAGGGGGACTAAAGCCTTACCTCCTATTACTTACAAAGTGAGCAAATAATATTCCAACTAAAAGAAAGTGAACCTATACAAATCTTAAAAAAGCCTTATAGTTAATGTCTACGAAACCAAAAAGCTGGAAAATTTAAGCGATCAACTCGAACTGCACCCCGAGCTTCTTTTGGTAGGTCTGCAAATTCGTGGAAAGTAGCATTGCTCTTGTGTATCAAACCCTAATTAGCAAGAATATCTGCAGGCTTGTTTGCTTCCCTATAGCAGTGTGAAATGGTAAAGATATGATGCTGAAATTTTTTGATTTTCCTCAGCCAACTTCCTATGGCACCACGAGCAAAGAATCAAAACTTTGCAAATATTCACCAAGATTAATGAATCCAATTCAATTGACCCATCCGTCAATAACCACAAAATTTTCTCATCACTCAGCTCCTTTTACCCAACATTCTTCTCCATGTTGCCGAAATCAATCTATTTTGTGGGCATTGGAGCTCAGGTTTACAATATTTTACAGCCATAAAAAGAGCCCAAAGTGATCTCTGTTCTCTAAATTTTAACCATAATTTAATAGTGAAAGCATTGAATACATCCTCAAGAAACCTTATTCCAATTCCACTTTCCCCCGTTAGAGAATTGGCTTCTCTAAAAATGTGAGAAAAGTGAAAATTAGTATCACTAGATAGGGCTTGAATCTTCTTGACTATTGACTTGATCTTCCAAGGAACACTCACTTCATCATGCATTATTCTTACCAATACCTGTGAATCCATCTCAACTTCAACATGCTTGAATCCACTACTCCTACAAAGAACAATGCCTTCTAATAGTGCGAGACATATGTGCGCGTGTGTGTATGTGTGTATATATATGTATATGTGTGTGTGTGTGTATATGTATGTATGTATGTATGTATTTATTTTTGGCAAAACCTCGTACATGAGGAGGGACGCCACCCCTAAATTTTATTAATAACCACAAAATTATTACACGAGGGGGACATAAACCTTACCTCTCAAAGTATAGAGTAGGGGTGGTAATTTCTGACACGACAAGAAGCTAACTCGAAAATAGTGAGTTTGGATTTAAGCTTGGTGGGTTGAGTCGAAATCAAGTCGGACTTGACTGACTCACTGGCTGACCCGCGAAAGATTTGATTCATCCATCTGTATTTAAATATAAATTCTATTGGATAATTAATCAAGTAAATTGTAAGAAAAATTAAAAATTCTACCAGGTTTATGGAGAGTAAATCGAAAAAGAAATAAAGTGTATGTTAGTTTGTGATTTTGATATTAGTGTGTGAAAAAAATGCATTTGATTCTTTTGTGTGTGTGAAAGGTGTGTGTTAGTCTCTTTTGTTCTTCTTCTCTTTCCTCTTTTCTTCTTCTTTTTCTTCCTCTTTTTTCCTTTTTTTTACCCATGGCGGGTCGGGTTCGGGTTGGGCAGGTTGGCTATTATACCTGTGTCTCAACCCAACCCATCAACCCAAAACCCTACCCGATTGCCACCCTTAGTACAGAGTAATATTTTTAAAAATAAATTAGGAATACTATTCCCTTTACACATGTTCATTGTATTCTACGAAAAGAAAGAATTTGGAACATATTTAATCTAAACACACCACCGGCTTGAATTGAAATATCAACAACCTGAGTATAAATTTTATGACTTGAATAAGCCATGCCAGTGTTGGACAAAGCGTTTGCTACCTGATTAGCTTCCTAAAAGCACTGACACACCTAAATAAAATGATGATCCAAATTATGAATTTGCTGTACCACTCTATAAATGGACCATAGGCAATTGAACCTCCTATTGAGGACCTAAATCAGAACCTCAGAATCACTTTCAACTACAAAAGACCCATAGCCATATTGCAAACAACACTTCCAAATAACAGCTCACAAGCCTCTGCTTGGATGCTATTTGCTTCACCAAAATTAACCAAAAAGGCCTAGTATGAACTCTTCCGAACTACCCCTCAAAATTCCTCCTCCAATTGCCTTCCCCGGGTTTCTTTTAGAGCAGCCATCAATATTAAGCTTTAGTACTCCTTCCCTTGGCATCATCCAAATAATCTTCTGGCACCTATTACTCACCTTGCCTCTAGAAAGCTCATCATAGAAAGAACTTCAAGTGGAACCTAAAAACCACAACTAGGAAATTGCAAGTTAAACAATTCCCTCATTTTCTGAAAAATCTCAATACAAATCATACCGCCATAGGAAGAACCCCATTGTAAACAACATTGTGTCATGCTTTCCACAACTTCCAACAAATCAGCAATGGTAACAAGTAGAAAACAAACTCCAAATACTTGTTATCAGCCTTTAAAAACCACCAAGTTGCTATAAAGCACTTAACTGTTGAACTCCTATACAATAACCCTATGACATTGCCAAAGTACTTCCATGCCTATTTTGCAATTTTCCTTTCACAAAAAATATGGTTAGCTAGTTTCAACCTTTGAAAGAGTAAGTCAAAATCACTGAGAAGCAATGTGAAACCCCTAGCTTACACAAAATAGAATCTACGTGAAGTCTATCTTTTAACAGGCACAACATAAAAAAGGATACTTTAATAGGAATTCTAGGATGCCAAATTCTACTTGACATAAAAGATAGGGTTTTTAAAAGTATGAACCAACTTAAAAGTTGACTTTAGAGAGAAATCACCTGATCGATATGGTTGCCAAATCATCTTATTTGGACTCTTACCTTCTGGTTGTAAGGAAAGCTATAATCTGTGATACAATTTGCCCAGGGACCCATTGAGAAAATTTGTCAGAATCCCAAACTCCATTCGAACAGAAATAATTAATTGCATGATCTGAAACATCAACTAGTTTGGAGGCTAATGCTCCTGTGTCCATCCAATTATCAAACCATAAATTTGAATTTCTAGATTGAACAAGCCACCCAATATTCTGCTCAGCCAAATCTCTAGCCTTTAGCATCCTTCTCCAAGTGTGTGATGTAGATTGCTTGTTATCTACCATGCAAGAATGGGCATTGGAGCAATAATTGGCCATCATGAACTAGCCCATAGAGAGTTATTCTAACAGAACCTCCACCAAAGCTTAATGAAAAAAACATCATAGACCTCTTTAAGTTGCCTGAAGCCCACACCTCCTGTTTCTTGTGGCTCACACAACTCCTTCCACTTAATCCAATGGAGCTTAAGTCTTCCATTATCCTTCCCCCACAAGAACCTAGCAAAAACACTTTCTAGTTCATGTAAGATAGATAGCGGGGTTAAAGCTACCATAATCAAATCAATAGGAATAGATGAGAGAATATGCTTAATTAACACAATTTTGCTCCTCATAGATAATTGCTTATTCTTCCAAGAGTCTATCTTACTAATTATAGACTCACAAACATTCACAAAAAAATGCCTCTTCCACCTCCCTACAAACAAAGGATACCCTAAATACCTTACTGGATGCTCATTCACTAAAAAACCTGTTATGTACTTAATAACCACCTTTCTTGACCTAGGCATCCTCGGGTGAACCATAAAACAGTTCTTATCAACATTGACCTTTTGTCCTTGACAAATCTTAGAACCTATTGAGTGCCTCCAACACCAATTTCAAGGAAGATGACCCACCACTTGAAAAGATTATGACATTGTCTGCATACCCCAAGTGATTAACCTAAGGACAATTCCTTAGCAACTTGAAACCTGTGAAAACCAATTTTAGAAAATAATTGATTAAGAAGCCTGGATAATACCTTAGCACCAAGAATAAAAAGAGCTAGAGAAAGTAGGTCCCCCTGTCTTAATCCCTTTGAGCCCTTAAAAAATCACAAGGTAAGTCATTAATAAACATTGAGAACCAAGGGTTAGATATCATCCTCCAAATCATGTCCAACCAGCGTTCTCTAAACCCAAAGGCCTATACAACTCAAATGAGAAAGAACCAATTGGCCCTGTCGCATGCTTTAGCCATATCTAACTTAGTAGCCATATTGCCTCCCATTTTATGCTTCTCCATCCCATATAATATCTCCAGTGCTAGCAAGCAATTGTCAGCAATAAGTCTTTCTCTAGCAAACCTACTCTGATTAGGGAAATAGGCTTAGGCAAAATATGTCCCAATCTGTCAGCTAGAAGTTTAGAAAAAATTTTATTAAAAACATTATATAGACTAATTGGCCAAAATTGTGAAAAATCCCTAGGGTAAGCAACCTTTGGAATTAATACAATAGAGGTAGAAGTGACATCCCTCGGAAGTTCAGCTTCACAAAAAAAGCTTACAGCTGCTTTGTAGATATTCTTTCTAATAATATCCTATGCAGAAGTAAAAAACTTCCTCGTAAAACCATCTAAGCCAGCTGCACTATCCCCATCCATATTGAAAATCACCTTCTTCACTTCCTCAAAAGAAAGAACACCTTCTTGCTCTTCATTTTTTTGAGGGGTCACCAATTTCGAAATGATGTTTCTTAACTCAGCCTTGTTAGTATCCTCTGCTACAAAAAGGGAAGAAAAAAAATTAGTAGCTTTAGCTGAAATCTCTGACTCATTAGATAACCAAACCCCTACAGCATTTGGAACTTTATGAATAATTGACTGAATTCTACGTTGCTTCATAACAACATGAAAGAATTTGGTGTTTTTGTCATCCAACTTTAGCCACTTCACTCTAGCTTTTTGTTTCCAATAACTCTCTTCCACAGCCAAAGAACATCTCAAAGAAGACTTGGCAGCATTTAGTTGTACAAGATGAGAATTCAAAGAGTCTTGCTGAAGGCAAAGCTCTGCATGGGCAAGATTCTCTTCTACCAACTTAACAATAAAGTAAAACTTCCCAAAGTAATCCTTATTCCATTCCTTATGTCATTGCTTCAATATTTTTAACTTTATACATATCAATCATATTGGCGAAGCATCATAATTCTATTGCCAAGACTCTCTAACAACACCCAAGAACTCCTTGTCATTCGCTCAAGCATTAATAAATTGAAAAGTCCAAGGTTTATTATCAAGTCTTGTTGAAGTTGCCATTAAAATAGGTGCATGATCTGATGGATCCCTAAGCAAATGTATCACAAAGAAATCCAACCCCGCATCTACGCATTCTGTATTGATAAGTAGAGGGTCCAATCTTTTCTAAATGCAAACTTGTCCATATCTATTGTTGCACCAAGTAAAAGACAGGCCTGAACATCCATCATCAAACAAACTCCCAACAGACGTGAAATTTAAAGAATCACTAGATTTCAAACATCTGAAAGGTCATCCCCCGTTTATTTTCAAAAGAATCCACCACCACATTAAAGTCATTACATATCATGTACGACCCATGTGCTGGCTTACCTACTAATAGAGCTGTCCACAATTCTTTTCTATCATCATTAGTACAAGAGGCATGAACAAATGAAGTACATGCTGGAATTAAAAAAAGGCTATGCTTAATTACCAGAGTGGAATATTGCCCCCCTTTACCCAGCAAACTGCACTTAAATGGATTAATATAGAAGACCCATATTGATGCATCATCATTACAATGAACAAAGTCAAACTGGAGTTTCAATCTAAACAATTCAAACTGAGCAGAAAAAACTTACACTTCACAGACACAAAGCAACTCAATTTTATGTTGTTTAACTATTCTTGTCAACCTTCATAAATAAGAAGGCTTAGCAAGCCCCCCAATATTCTAGAACAATGTATTAATTATTAGATAAAGCTAGGAAACTATTTCTCAAAATTTTTAACGTTGAGTGCAATTGCCTATCCAAAAAAATTACCAGCCTGACACCATGCTTCCTAGCCTTCACTTCATGAAACAAATCATCATTTGGTCTAGTAGCAACACTACCTGAAGGCTCAACAAGTTCATCCAGCGCAACAGGACCTCTTGATGACAAATTCCCAGTAGAAATAGGCAGCTCTACCAGTTGCACTTGGTTCATCATGTTTTCTTGAGGGCCAAGCACCTGCTGCTCATCGTGGTCCTCCGGGTATAGTTGTTGTGTCTCCTCCTCTAACTATTGAATATACGGTTGAGGCTCATTCAAATCATAATGATTTTCCTTTGGGGGATCCATCCCCACAATTTGGGTTTGATCAGATGAATCATAAACTTGATGCACCAAAACCAAATGATTATTTTCTTTGTGATGTGAATTTCCAACTGCAATATTTGCACCATTCAATGCAACCTGATATTCCTTCGCTCGTTCTAAATCATCAAGATTAGGAATCCCAGCATATCGTTGTATTCCATCATCAACCCTATCATTTTCTTGGTTTGAATGAGCCTTACCATCATCCACCCTAGCACCTACCAGTTTTGACTGCTTTTTAGAAACTACCACCCATTGCTGATCCTTCTTAGTACTGGGAGCAATCTGCTCTGACTGTGGAATAATACCTACACGTGTTTTCCCTTGGAAATTTTTATCACCTCCTTTATGATAGGACTTCCTAACGTGACCTAGGTGCCAACATTGTGAGCAGTATGAAGGCAGATTCTTCGCCTCAATGGACTGTCAGAAACCCTCCATAGATTCTTACATCCCTATCCAAATCTTCTTAGGTAAATACCTCATCAAATCAACTTCCACACATATTCTAGCCACACTTGGCTGAGTCAAATCAAGGGTAGGAGAATCAATTAACAATGGCCTTCCAACAGCGCTAACTATGGAAAAGAGAGTGTTTATCATAGAAGTGAACTGGCAGGCCAGGAAGCAAGGACCAAACCGGAACCAATGAAGACTCTCTATTGACATGAAAGCTAGAAGTCCATTTAAATACTCTCATCTGGAATTTCCTAACAAACCATAACCCCTTTGCTCATATTCTATGAATCTAATTCTGAGGAACAACAAATTAGGATATGTCGAGCGTCCATGTGACCAATCTAGCAAACATCTTTCAGGTCTAAAGAGGTAATGAACTTCCTCATTTACTCCAACTTGGGATGTCCATGGGAAAACTGACCCACCAGTGCAAGTTTCAGAGGGGACGCCAGTTTTTGAATATCATCTATAGAGAAGAACACAGCCGGAGCCCTCTTGTTCAACGATGGCTTCTTTATGGAGATAGGAGATTGCGATGCAGTTGTGAAAAGTTGAGCAAAGGATTTCTGCTCAATTGAAGGTTTCTGTGGCTAATCCACCTGGCAAGCAATGGAAGAGCCACAGCTACGGTAGTCCAACAAACCGCCGACTGTTATTTGGTATTCAAAATTTAAAAACCCACAAAGACAGGAGGAAGGAGGAGTAGAGAGAAAATCTATCTATACCTGTTGTATATGTATATGCGTGTGTCTATATAGATATATACATATAGGCATATATACATATACACATATACATATATGTGTATATATATACATATATATATGTATATGTGTACATGTATATACGTCTATATGTACACATATATATGTATATACATATATATGTATATGTATATGTGTACATGTATATATGTATATATATGTATATACATATACACAACTACATACATATATATACATATATATATATGCATATATGTATACACATACATACATATTTATACATATATATTTTTTTAGCAAACCCTATACACGGGGGAGGGAAGCCATCCCTAAGTTTTATTAATAGTGAAAAAGAAAAAAACCGAGGAAGGGGACATGCAGCCTATACTCCAGATATGATGCAAGAGCTAAAAAAGTGAATATAAGGCGTGTTATTCATATCTAGCCTGACTAATGACTTGACCTTAATAGGTAAAGACTCTACAAAATGAACAAAAAATCAATTCCAGTCTAAAGAGAAGATAAACTATCCGCCACAACATTAGCCTCTCGAAAAATATGACAAATCATTGCCTGCGATTGACGCATAAGAAGCTTTATCTGTCTAAGAATAGAACATAGAACCCAGCTACCTTTCACTTATGATCGTATGAGTTGGACTAAAGATAAGTGAATCCACTTCAACCACAAAATTCATTAACCTCCAATCCACACAAAAATGTAACCCGTGTAACAATGATACAACTTCCGCTTAAAGCACATCCACATCCCCAAACTCTTTATAAAAAGCAACGAATACCTTTCCCTTAATGGTCTCTAAGAACACCTCCTCCAACAGCCTTGAAGTTCTTCACACTGGCATCTGTATTAAGCTTGAAACATCCCAGATTTGGCTTTAATCAACGAACAACCATAAGCCTTTTTCCCTGGTCCCTTGAAACTTTGAAAAAAATCGCCCAATAAGTTGTTTCAAAAGGGTTCAATTGAGCCTTTTTAATAGTTTTTGAAACAGCCAATTGAGCCAGGAAACTGCTCCACACGAAAGATTAGCCTAGGAAGTCTGAAATTGTTTACCCTGAAATTTTGCCTCGTTCCTTCCGATCCAAAGAAACCAGAGAATAAGCAAAGGTAACACGCAGATAATATGATTATAGTTCCCTGCGGGGGAGGCCAAAAACCATGTCATAAGGAGGGATGACAAATAAGAAAAATGATTCCATTCCAAACCTGATGTCCCGAAAAAAGTGCTTCCAAACTTCCTATGCAACCCTGCCATGTATAAAAAGATGCTCCTACAGTCTCACTGTCATTAGAAACAGCACAAACACTGAGAGACAATGCAACATCCTCTTTTCTTCAAGATGCTTTCCAGCGGAACCAAATTATAAATCAATCGCCAACCGAAAAAAGATATTTTTAGTGGGTTAAAGGACACCAAATACCTCGCATAATCAGTGAAGCTGACCTCTTCTTCTGATAACTTCCCAAGCAAAGCTCACCGAAAAATTACCATCTGCTGCAGGTGCCCATATCATTAGATCCTTCTCTAATGGGTGAATGTGAAGCTTACTAATCTTTGCCACAATGTCGTTTGGTAGCTAAAGGTGAAGCTTGGCAATGTCCCATGAGTTACCTACAAAAAATTCAGCTACAAGAAAATGGGAAGCCTGCTGGTTAGAACAAAAGGTAATAAGAGGAACATCTAAGACCCAACGATCATACCAGAAGTCAACCATTCCTTCAGCAACACACCATCGTATATGTGCTTCAGCATCCTCTCTAATTGTAACCACCCACCTCTAGGTAGAAGAAACTCTTTTTTTATTAGCCTACAATGGATGCCATTCCTTGATATACTTCTTGTGCATGAAGTTAGCCCACGGAGAGATGTTTAGTCTCAAACTCCACCTCAATTTATAAGTAAATGCCTGTTTAACATCATACAAAGATCGGGCACCAATACCTCTTTCCGCCACTGAGAAACACAATTTTTCCCAAGATGCCCAATGTATGCGCCTCTCCTCCTGATGATCCCAAATAAACCCATTGAATAATTTGTGCAAACATCTTATAACTCCTTTTGGAGGCTTCAGTACTTGCACCAAGTACAGAGGGATGGAGTTAAGGACATGCTTAACCAACACAATTTTACCACTAGCAGAAAAGAATCTTCCACTCCAATTATGAAGCCTATTCCTAACAGCTGATATAACGCCATCAAATAATGTACACTTAGGTTTACTTGTGAAAAGAGGTGCACCCAAATATTTGAAAGGTAGTTTCTGTTGCCCAAACCCCGTAACCGAGTGTATCAGTTGTACTGTTTGCTCATTAGTCCGAGGAGAACATATAAAAGAGCTTTTGTTGATATTGATCTTTTGCCCTGAAGCCTGTCGATATAACTGAAAGAATGACATCACTTCCCTGAGGCACTGTTCTGATGCACGTGTGAATATCATCATATCATCGGCAAAAGCTAGAAAAGGCACAAAATCACCTGAGGAGCTGAAAGAAAAATGAGGCTTCTTAGATAGAAGTTGTTGGAGACCTCTGCTCATAAATTCTGCTGCTAGTAGGAATAGTGCATGAGATAATGGGTCCCCTGTCGACACCTATGAAGCCCTAAATTGGCTTGTGAGTTCCCATTGATTAGGACTGAGAACCTAGCTATTAGAAATTGCTCTGAAAACCTATGTCTACCACGGACTTCCGAAACCCAAATGATCGTAACATAAATAAAAGAAAAGGCCATTCAATCCTGTCATAGGCCTTTTCCATGTCAAGTTTCAGGAATAAGATTAGGATTAGAAATCTTCCTATCTAATTCCTAGAACCATCTTTTGAGCCAAAAGTACATTTTCCTGAATGCCACGACCTGGCACAAAACCTGTTTGCCAAGCAGATATAATCTTCGGAAGCAAACGATTAAATCTATTGGTCAATGTCTTTGTAACGATTTTGGAGGACACATTACAAAGACTGATTGGCCGAAACTCACCCCAACGACAGGCCCCTTCCTTCTTAGGGATCAAAACGATCGTCGAGCTCGTGAACCCACGGGGCATTTCAATACCCTTGAAAAAATCATGCACAGCATTCAACAAATCTGCTTTAATAATGTGCCAGCAACTCTGGTAGAAACCCGCTCCAAAGCCATCTGGGCTAGCCGTGCTATGAGCATCAAGAGAAAACACCACATCATGTAGCTCCTCCAAAGAAGGCAGTTCCCCGAATGCCCAGTTTTCTTCCTCTAATACTTGAGATAGAGAGAAGGAAATAGAGGATGGAACGGCTACTTTTTTGTCAGCAGTAAAGAGTGATGAAAAAAAACTAGAGGCAGAGGCTTCAATATCCCCTAAATCATCTAGCCAATCGTCATTGCTGTCCTGGATCCTATGTATAAAGTTGGATTTGCGACGTTATTTCACCATTGAATGAAAGAAAGATGTGTTGGCATCCCCCTCCTTAATCCATTTCACTGCTGCTTTTTGCCTCCAAAATTCGCATTGTCGGGCTAACTCTCTTGTGTAGTTTGATCTAGCTTCATGAAGGGCTGTCCTAGCTGATTCATTCTGCATGGCATCATACTTACGTTCTGAGCGCTCCATCTGCTCCAAAGCAAGCTTCACACGAATGTCCACTCTTCCAAAATGGGATCTATTCCAGTCTTTCAGTATTTTCTTTAATCTCACTAACTTATTGAAAAACAAGGTCATCCCAACACCATTTGCAGCCTATCTCCAACTATCTTGCACCATAGACATAAAATCTGGATGAGATACCCACACTTGCAGGAAGCGAAAAGAGGAACCTACCGATGAATGAGCCCCACCACAGGTGATCAAAAGAGGGTTATGATCTGAACGACCGCGAGCCAGGTGTGTGACTCTGGTAAAGTCAAAAGAATCCTCCCACAGAGAGCTTATCACAACTCTGTCTAGCCTCTGCCACAATCTACCATTGGTCCAGGTAAAAAGGGAGCCCTCAAATTGCACAGACAACAGACCACTTTTGTCCAACGCGTCATTAAACTCATCTATATCCTGATAATTAGGGGCTGCACCCCCCACCCTTTCCTCTCCACTGGAAATGACATTAAAGTCTCCAACTATAAGCCATGGTTTCTGCATCCCAAAAGATAATTCCTCCATAGCACTCCATAAAACTCTTCGCCCAAGTCGTGTACATTTTGCATAAACCGCTAATAAAGCAAGAGAAACATCATTACCAAAATCTATTTTCACATGTACTAACTGACTAGCATATTCTTCAAAAGAACATTTAAAATTATGCATCCCAAAAAACCAGATCTTTCCGCCTAGATAAGATCCTCCGTAGTCAAAATGAAGAAACCGTCTCATCTCATCCAACATGTATACATTTGCTAATGGCTCAATCAAAAAAAGCATGCAAGCATTATTAATACGACACATATTCCTAATATGTCGAAGTGAGTCTTTTTTGGATGCACCCCGTATATTCCAAACTATGAAATTAAAGGGTCGTAACATCATGGGAACGGAGTGAATAATGAGTTCAGGAAATACTAAACACCTTGTTTTTTGCTCCCTTCGGTCGACCAGGTTGCTTCTTCAAGCTGCTCATTGCTTCATCAACCACGTGTTTTTGTTTATCCTCATCCATCAATACATTGGCTGCTAGGAATCTTGCATTCAAGGTTTTTTGAAACTCTTTCAATTCCAAAACATTCGCTTCCAGCTCTATAACATTGTTGCTAGAGCCTCGACGCTGCAAAACATGCTTGTTTCGACGTAGAGGAAAAGTGAAGGATGATGGCCTTTTGATCGGATAATGTTCTAGTCCTTCCAACAGGTCATGTTCGTCCATTTGTTCATCACACAACACAACAAACTTATTGGATGTTGTTGTACCAAGTATTGACTGTAGTTGCTGATCAACTCCATCATGCGGTTTCAGCATACCTGTGTTTGTGCCGTCCAAAACTACTGCCTCCATAAGTGCAGCAGTCCTTTCTTCTACCAACACAATCTCATCTGTACGCGCAACTACAATATTCCCTGCCTCTGAAGCTGGTTCGAGAGAAGCACTAGTGGATACATCTACTGACTTGGTATTGAGGGGTTTCGGGATATCAGGCTTTTGAATGCTTGGCTGAGGATTTTCTGGCTTTCTTCTCCAACGAACACCTTGTTGCACCCATTGATCAGTGTAAACCATTCCAGGAGCAGTCTCTCGTTTCAACAATTCTGGATGTTTCTTAAAACACGATGATTCATCATGGCCCAAGCGTCGACAATGGGAACAATATAATGGCCAGTTTTCATACTTCACGGGCTGCCATCTACCATGATTTTCATCACCTATCCAAACTCTTTTGATAGGGTTTGCCAGAACGTCGATTTTGATTAACACTCGTGCAACGGATGGTCTTTTGAACTCCAACGTTGCCAAGTCTACTTGCAATGGCCTGCCTATTAGCGAACGCAATTTGTGTAAGTACTTCATGTTAAAAAGGGGCAGCGGCAGACCAGGAAAATCTACCCATACTAGGTGCAACAGATGCGTCTTAGTTTGGTTGGAAGTCAAGTGTCCATTTAGTGATATTCATCTTCCTGTTTTGGATATACCAGGATCCACAAATCCATAGCTTGGTGAAGTCTTCTTCCATTAGCGGCTTCAACAGAATGTGTTTGTCATCGAGAGGACCTTGCAGAACACTCCCCTTTAAGCCCTAGAGAAAGCAGGAATTTACAAATAATCTCCATGGAAGGACGACCCATTGAAAAACTGATCAATCAAGGAATTCTTGAAGGGGGCTTGCGAAAGTGTTCAATTCATCCTTGAGAAAGGCAAAGAGTAGGCTCTCCCTTGTACTTGGAAGAGAACCCTAAATCTGGGATTGAGGTCTCCTTTGTTCACGGTTCGGTCAGCATTCTGGGCAAAGGATTTCTTCCACCCTAATTGCAATTCCAGGTCATTCCAGCTACTCCAGTGGCTGAAAAACTCAAATTCAAAAACAACTAGAACTGAGGCTAGAGAGTCAAGGAAGAGCGAGGAGAGGTGTTCAAAAGTTTTTTTATACATGTATATATATGTACATACACATATGCATATATATATATATATGCATATATGTATACACATATACATATGTATATATGCATATATATATATACACATATACATATGTATATATGCATATATATATACACATATACACATATGCATATATACACACAAACATATATGTGTATATATATACACACCCATATACACATATACCTATATATATGTATGTAACATATACATACACATATATATGTATATGTGTATATGCTGGCCGGAAAAGCTCCTACAATTCTTTCTTTCTTTCTTTTTTATCTCTTCCTTGGCTTCTTTCTTCTGTAATTGCCCAGCCTCTACGTTCTTCCTGCAACACTCCACATCTAGTTTCAGCCATTCTTATGGCTGGCTTGCGATAGGAAACTACTCACCAACACCAAAGCAAGTCATTCGCCGATGTCTTGAAGAATGATACGATTACATCGCCTTGCAAAATCAAACTTGTCTCGCATTACCAAGGGAAACTAGTGGTGGTTTTTACACCTAAGGAAATCAACAAAATGGTTGTTCCATTTAAACATGCACTGATTGGAAAGTTCTCACAAGGCAGGTCGAATCTGGAAACAATTTGTAAAGCCTTCCAAACGATTGGTTTTCAGGCCAACTTCTCTAATGCATTACTGGATCATAGACACGTATTAGTAAGGTTCGTGCTTGAAGAAGACTGCCTACGTTGTTGTCTTAAGGGAATATGGAGTGTGGCTGAATTTCCTATGAGAGTATTCAAATGGAGTCCTAAATTCAAGCTCAATATAGAATCAATGCATGCACTTGTTTGGATTTCTTTTGAACACTTGCCAGTCCATTTCTTTGATAAGGTTGCATTATTCTCCATTGCAAGTGCTATTAGGTAGCCATTGAAGATTGATGCAGCTATTGCAAATTTGTCACGGCCAAACATTGCATGAGTGTGTGTGGATTTGGATCTCGCTGAGAAACATTCGAGTTGTGTCTGGATAGGTACAAGATATGAGGGTTTATGATAATATGCCTTCCTACTACACTTTTTGTAGCAAGCAAGGCCTATGCTAAACAAGATTGTAAGCAGCAATCACAACCAGCAAAACAGTAGCAAAGAAAATTGCAGGCAACTGCTTATGTTCCAATTCATCATGCGGAGAAAGTAGCAACTCTAGGCGACACACAGTAGTTGATGTTACTAAGCAAGAGGAAGGAACAGGAAGTGCAATATCAAGTTCCATTTGCTAATGAGTCTAAGTATCATCAGCAACAATAGCCTCATGGAGGTCATGCCAATGACACATAGCAGCAGTCTAGTGAGGAGATTTAATGTCAACAGCAACAACAACAACAGGTGGACAGTTGGAAGGGGTTTGACAGCAAATTTCTATGGAGAATTTGGATGTAATTCCAGCACTTCAATTGCTAGTGAAGACACAGCAGCAGCTGGGAGATATTATGGATGATTCTAAAATCAAAAAGGGTGACTGGCTTCATGAAAGCATTTCACATACGTCTCTTTTTGATTCAGAGTAGTGAGAACATTCTTCACGAGGAAAAGGATTTTTCCTTACAATCATTCAAGGAATTTTAATAAATTTATTGATAAAAGATTGCCTAAACTCACATATGAAGAGGGTTTTTAGCAAGTGGTTTCAAAAAAATCATGAAGAAGGAGGGAGTATGTTCGATTGCCCTAGGCAAATTCTCACAAGGAAAACTTCAAAAGCATCCGATGATTTTTCCTCTATGGTTCATCATGAATAATGTGTTAATATGGGACATGAGAAGGAGCGATGGGTAAGTCTACTATCCGTCATTTGAAGTTATTAGTTAGAATGCATAATGTTTTGTTGTTGGTTTTGTCAGAGCCTCTACTTAATGTTGATAAAATTGAGCATTTGAGAATAAAAGCTATCTTTTGATTTTGGTGTTTTTAATGTGTCTAATAAAATATGGCTTTTTTGGAAGTTTGGGTAATGTGTCCAATAAAATATGACTTTTTTGGAAGTTTGGGTACCATTTAAATGTATTAAGAAACAAGGAACAGTTTATGCATTTCATGGTGTCACGAGATGATTGGAACCAGGTGGGAATGGCGACCTTTGTGTATGCTAAATGCTCAAGAATTGAAAGGAGACATTTGTGGGAAGATCTTGAACTTTTGGGGCAGAGAAATGACAAACCATGGCTGGCAGTAGGTGATTTTAATATTATAAAATCAGTTAGTAAATATTTGGGTCCATCTAGCCAAGACTTGGGGGCAATTGCTAATTTTAATGATGCTATATCTGTAAATGAATTGGTTGAATTACTGTTTTCTAGCTGTCTTTACACTTGGACAGGGATGAGAACAGGTGGATGGATATGAAAACGATTGGATAGAGTATTGGTGAATCAATAATGGCTGAATATGTTTTCTTTGTCTGATGTGCATCACTTGGGCAAAACTACTTCGGATCATTCTCCATTGTTACTCAAGGCTAAGATAACAAGTGCTCCTGTACCTAGACCTTTTAGGTTCCAGAAGATGTGGATTTCGTATGTTTCTTTTTTGAATTTAGTGCAGGATAATTGGTCTATACATGTGAATAGGTTATGGTATGTATGCTTTTGCTTATAAACTCAAAAGGTTAAAAGCTTGTCTTAGGGCTTGGAACAGGCAGCATTTTAGAGACATATTTCATAATGTAAAGCAACAGGAAGACCTTGTGAGACAAAAGGAAACGGAGTATGAAAGTTGGTGTACGGAGGATGCTAGGGTTGAACTACATTAGGCTCAGGCTCAGTTGCTAATGTATTTAAAGCAAGAAGAAGAATATTGGCAATAGAAGGCTGAGAATAAAATGACTTAAGGAAGGAGAGACGAACACCAAAATTTTCCATGCTACAGTTTAGGAGAAAAGGCGCCATTTGAGAAGGGCATTGGATAGAGGAGGAGGATCTAATTGCAAAAGAGGCAGAGTTTTTTTCAAACACTTGTTGACCGAAGAACAGATTAGTGGGGCAAATAGTTTGGTACAGGTTATTCCTCAATTAGTGTCACAAGTACATAATGAGCAATTGTTGAAGGAGGTCACTCTAGATGAGTTGCATGGGGTTGTATTTGAAATGGATAGGTATAGTGCTTCGGGGCCTCATGGATTCTCTGGTGTATTTTTTGTGCATTGTTGGGACATAATTACAGAGGATTTGCTTTAGGCAGTGCGAGATTTTATTGCAGGAGTGCCAATCCCAAAAGGTATTTCCAGCTCTCTCATCATTTTATTACCAAAGAAGCAGAATCCTTGTACAGTTGCAAATTTTAGGCCCATCAGTTTGAGTACTTTTATAAATAAAGTATTTACAAAAATTTTGGCAAATAGGATGAGGTTGATACTATCTTCCCTTATTTCACATGAACAATCGCTTTTGTGAAAGGTAGGAAAGTGTTAGAAAACATTCTTCTTGCTCAAGCGGTGGTGGTTTCGATTGATAAAAAGGCTAGGGACATAATTGCTTGTTCAAACTTGATATGATGAAGGCATTTGATAGAGTGTTGTGGTAGTTTTTGGAATTAGTTTTAAGGTGTTTTGGCTTTGCAGAAAGATTTATCAACCTAATTATAGGTAACCTTTCTCAAAGTTGATTCTCAAATTTGATTAATGGTAAAGTTAGTGGCTTCTTTCAGGCTTCCAAAGGGTTAAAAAACGAGACCCAATGTCGGCTTTATTATTCATTTTGGTGGCTGAGGTGTTTAGTAGAAGTATAAAGCAACGGGTGAGAAAGGTGACATACTTCATTTTGCTTTGCCCAGAGAATGTTTGCTTGTTACTCATTTGGCATTTGCAGATGACATAATGATTTTTTCTAGGGGGAATAGGAGATTAGTTTAGAGCATGCTTAGATTTCTTGATGATTATCAGTTGGGCTCGGGCCAGAAGATCAATAAATCAAAATTTTTTTTTATTGTTTCCAAAAGATGTGGTCACGGGCAGTGTAGGAGGATTGAAAGGATGACTGGGATGAACCATGGGACCTTTCCATTCATGTATTTGGGTTGTAATCTTTTTCATGGTAGGAAAAAAGTAAAATATTTTCAATTTACTGTTGACAAATTTGTTGCAAAGATTGCAGGCTAGAAGAAGAAGTTGCTTTCATAGGGAGGATGGCTAATATTGATTAAACATTTTCTTTCATCAATTCCCCTCCACATATTTGCTGTGGTGAAGCCACCGAAGCAGCTCTTTAGAACATTGCAAAAATTAATGGCTGATTTCTTTTGGGTTTCTCAGAGAAGCGCCACTAGATGAAATGGAACAACATTTGCTTCCCAGCTGATGAAGGGGACTTGGGATGAGAAGACTGGAGGATATGATGGAGGCTTTCAATTGCAACTTGTGCTGGAAGTTTCAACAAGCTAATACGTTATGGGCTCTACTTATGGCAACAAAATATGAAGGGTTGGACAACCACCATAATCAGCAAATTGCCACGAATATTTGGAGAAGAATGCTAGAAGTTAAGCATGTTGTTCATCAATATATAGCCACAATTGAGGATGAAAGATTTTGGAGTCTCACTTCAACACGTAATTTTACTATCACATTTGTTTGGATTGGAATTAAGGAAAAGCATTCAATATTGGCTTCAAGAAAATTGATATGGGATAAACGCTCACATGCAAAATATCAATATTTATGTGAAAATTGTTGAATGATTTCTTGGCATTCCCTGATGTGTTAGTTAAGCTTGGATGTCATTTGCCTTCAAAATGCTATTTTTGTGAAGCTCAAATGGAAGCATTGGATCATGTATTTGTTGATTGTAGTGTTGCAAGGAAGGTATGGGAATTTTTTGAACGTGTTTTTGATTTGAAGTCTAGAGTGGGTCTGAAAGGAATAAGGTAAAGACTTCAATATTAGTGGCTTAACATATCTTTTAATTCAGCTAAAGGAGAATTAATTGTGATCTTACCTTCAATAACTTGTTGGGAATTGTGGAAGGCCAGAAATTTAGTTTTTTATGAAGGACAGAAAATTTGTCCATTAAGTATTTGTGTGAAAATTTAGAATATGTTGTTGGCAATCACTCCAGCTTGGACTTTGAGGAAACAACACTTGGATGATGATAGATTGTTAAGGATGGGCTTTATTAGTTGTTTGCTACCTATTAAAATAAGCTGCCCAACATTTGTTTCATGGAAATTCCCACAGCTAGATAATGTAAAACTTAATGTTGATGGCTCATCTGTAGGTAATCTAGGCCATTCTAGCGGAGGTGAATTTATTTGTGATCATACAGGCAAAATGATTATTAGTTTTTCTTCTTACTTTGGTGTCAAATCTAATATGGAAGCTGAATGTCTCGCACTATTAGAAGGCATTGTTCTTTGCAGGAATGGTGGATTCACGCATGTGGAAGTTGAGATGGATTCACAAATATTGGTAAAAACGATACATGATAAGGTGAAGACTCCCTTGAAGATCAAGTCAACAGTCAAGAAGATTCAGGCTTTACCAAGTCAAGCTAATTTTCAAAATTTTCACATTTTTAGAGAAGAAAATTCTGTAGCAAATTCTTTAGCATTGTTAGCTAGTACAACTAGAATCACTAAACAATTTGCTTTCAGTGAGCTACCTAAGCAGATTTTAGGTTTGGTATTATTAGATAGCAAGCAAATGCCTTACATTAGATTTATGTAAATGGTTCATGAGGTACGGTCTTATGCCCCCTCTATTTTGTAATGTTTCATTTTTCTTAATAAAATTTGGGTTGGCATCCCTAACCCTGTATAGGGGGTTTGCTAAAAAAAAAGGTATATGTGTATATGTGCATATATATATGGAAGAGGATCACCGTCAGACGGCCTCTAGGGAGAAAGGAACAGGTGGCTCAGCCAACCATAAATATTAAATAAATAACATAATATTAAACAAAAATTAAAGATTGAAGATCGAAGACTTACTTTGATTGAACCTTCAAAGTAAAACTATTATAATATGAAAGATGGAGAGAATTCTTCAAAAGAAACTAAAAGAATTCTAAAGGAAAGAAAACTTCTGCCTAACATCTGGTTTGAGGGGGTATTTATAGCAAAATTTTCAAGATTGCTACAGTAACCTGCTACAGTGATTGTCTGCAGAATAATTGCACAGTAACTCCGCTATAAGTGTATAGTGTACAGTAACTTTACTACTAGTGAAAAAGTAAAAATTTTACAATTGTGAAAATTATGAAAATTTGTGAGTATATTCCATAACAGTCGTCTTTATTTTGTTGTCGAAAGTCTTCTTCTTCCGATCCTTGATTTTGATTCTGACAGAGGTTGTGAAATTGCCTTTTATGCTTGAGAAATCTCCGATTTCAATTGGAAAAGATTGTTTTCTAACTTGTTTGATGTATTCATCTTTGTCTGAGATTGATGCTAATTTTGCTGCTGACAGAGAATTTTGCTGGAGAAATTGAACAGTTTGTTTTTCTGAGGCTTTGAGACACTACTGGGTTCTGATTAAACCAGTGTTGCAGTCTCTGCTATTTGATAAGATGAGATATCAAAAGTATTTCACTATTTTGTATAACCCTTGTCTTACCAAGATGGGTGGTTGTCTATTTGGTGTTTGATTGTTTGCTTGTTTAACAAATTCGAACTTCCATTGATACACCCAAGTTAAGAAAAATTTGGAGAAAAAGTGTATAGAAGTTGGGATGAAAGATGTGTTTGAAAACCTATTTTGGAAGTAGTCATATACTTCTACTACCTCGGTTGCAAGGATTTGCTAATTTGGTCCAAAGATACTCCACCACTGAATGAATCAAACTGTGAAATCATATTTGTTTGTTCTCTTGAAATAAAATAACCAAGACTGCTTCTTCAACATTGCAAGAAGGAAATCGATGATTTGTTTCATAAGGGTATTATTTGACCTAAGCCAATCTCTCTGGAGTTGTCCAGGATTCTATATCAACAAAAACTCAGAACTAGAACGAGGAGTTTCCAAACTTGTTATTAATTATAAGTCTTTAAACAAAACTTTAAGATGGATTCAGATATCCCATTCCAAAGAAAAGAGATCTTTTACAACGTCTTCATGCTGCTAAAATCTTTTCAAAATTTAACATGAAGTTTGAATTTTAACATATTCAAATCCATCCTTCCAACAGATAAAAACAACATTCACAGTTCCATTTGGACATTATGAATGGAATGTCATGCCTTTTGGCCTAAAAAATACTCCTTCAAAATTCGAAAAGGATTATGAATGACATTTTTAATCCTTTTTCAACCTTCATCATTATCTACATTGATGATGTCTTAATCTTTTCCAATTCTATTGATCAACATTTCAAATATCTTAATACCTTCCTTCACCAGGCAAAAATTAATGGACTAGTTATCTCTCAAAAGAAAATTAGTCTATTTCAGCTAAAAATTTGATTTTTTGGGCATAATATCTTCCAAGGAACAATTATCCATATCCAAAGATCTCTTCAATTTGTAGAAAAATTTCCTGATAAGATCTTAGATAAACAACAACTTCAAAAATTCCTCGATTGTTTAAACTATATTTCAGACTTTATTTCAAATTTAAGCAATATTACCAAAACATTATATGATCATCTTAAAAAGACACCTCTATCTTGAACTAATCAATATATTTCGATTGTCTGAATTCTTAAACTTCATATAAAAAATTTGCCTAACCTTACTCTTCCTGACCCACATGCACCAAAAATTATTGAGACTGATGCCTTTAACATTGGTTACAGTGGTGTACTAAAACAAAAACAAAATAGCAAGAATAATATTATTGCATTTGCATCAAAACATTAGAATAGTTCTCAAGTAGAATTATTCTACTATCAAAAAAAATTTTTGGCCATTGTTCTTTGTATTTCAAAGTTTCAATTTGATTTACTAAATCAAAAATTTTTGCTAGCTCATTGATTGTAAGTCTGCAAAAGATGTTTTACAGAAAGATGTCAAAAACCTTGTCTCTAAACAAATTTTTGCAAGATGGCAAGCAATTTTATCTATTTTCAACTTTGTTTCTTCATCTATTTGTCCTAAAATATTAGAATCACTTGAGTTAACAAGCAAATTTGATATTTGTTGTTGTAGTTGGTCGTCAAGTTGAAGGAATTAAATTTTCTTTTGGAGTTTACAATATTTGGCTGTGTGGCCTAATTTGTTACACTAATGGCAGATAACATCTGTCAAAACAAGGGGTTTTTGTTTTGGTTTAGGATTTTGAAAGGTAGATTGTGACTGTTTTCTTGGTCTGAAAGGAAGTTTTCTCCTAGATTGATATCTAGGTTGGTAACAAGTGAATTTTTTCTGTTTGCGAGGGATATGTTTTTTCTTTTTGGTTTTGGTATGGCAAGATGAAAGACCAAATTATTCACAGAAAGATCTGAAATCTTTTCTCTGTTGTGCTCTGTCTTTGGCCAATTGTTGCATCATTTTATCTTGTCTGTAAATTTTTAATGCAACTTGTTGAATTTGACTTGTGAGTTGTCCATAAATGAGTTGTTCATATGGCACTACTCTATTGTGTCGAGTCTTGAGTTCTTCTCTAACAAGATCTCTAAGTGATTTTGGAAGTCCATCAAGATACTTTTCCTTCTAATATGTTTGATTACCATCAGGCCTGGCATAGATTCTGGTGAGAAATGTGTCATTTGTATCATCGAAAATTAAACAAATTCTTGCATTTGAGATTATTAAGTAATTCAGATGATCTTTCTCTGAAGATTTCTGAATCACCAATAAAAGTTTTAGTAATAGAAAAGATTAAAGTTGAAACAGAATTTGGAATTATTTCTCTATTTCTGAGAATTGGTTATCCATGCGTATCCATTTTAATAGATTCTAAGATGTTGTGCTTATCATCTGCGGATAAATGTTCATCCCACCATCTTTTGAGCTAACTCGTAAATCCTATCAGTAAGAATATGAGCAGCTAATTATTCCGTATAGCCATGAGTGATTCTATATACTGTTGCCACCATTGTCATTTGCTGAAAAATTGTCATAATGTTGTATTCAGATATACCATTTATACTCCATTCATAGATGTTGTTTGCATTGTAACTGTTTTGTAAGATATTGAGTTTTTCTTCAAGAACAACATCGCAATGAGTTGTTCTAGAATAATAAAGTTTTTAAAGTTTTTTTTCAAATTTGGGAGTAAAGGTTGAAGAGTAACTTTAGACAGTTGATTTTTGAAATTATCTTATTCAGTTTCAGTGTCCTTTTTTGTTCTAAGACACAAGTCAATTGATGAACTGAAGCTGAAGCCGGCTCATTTGACCTTTATTTAGTAGTAGGGGTAATAAAGGATTCTTCAATTTGTTGAAGTCTATGTTCTAGTTCAGTAGGTTTTTGTTGTAATAACTGGCCATATTTTTTTGGGATTTCATATGGTTTAAGAAGAGGAATTGATGGAAAAGAGGTTGACACTGAAACTTGAAATTGTAATACTGTGGATTTGGTAGCAAGGTATTGACCTATGGTTTGAAGATATTTGTTTGTGTAATTATTTTGTTCATAGATACCTTGTTTGTCTTGGGCATCTATTGGATCTCTGAGTTTGACTTTTTTGAGTTTGAAAGGAGTGGTTGATAATTTCACAGCTTTGTAATTGATTGTGACTTGGATGAGAAAATAAAAATTCTGCATATACTTTTCCATATGTAGTTTGCTATTTTTGTGTGACACAGATAGAAGGGTATTATCCTTGGAATTTGGTGAGAAACCATTGTCAGTTTGATAGAATTGTGTTCTGCATAGAATTCTTTGCGAAGGAACTCCTTCTTGATCTGAAATGGAGAATCTACTGATAAAACTCTTAATTCTCTTGGAATTTGTCTAGTATTTTTTGGAATATCAGTTATCGTTAAATATGTTAGAGATCTAGGCAGATCATCACTGCTCTTGATGTTCTAAGGTAGAATTTTATATTTGTACCGTATATCTGGCTTATGGGATTCTAACTCCAAAGTCTAGAATCCTGAATGTTAGGTGTAACTAATGCAGTGGATCTGCGTCCCTGAGTAAAACTCCTTTCTTAGACAAATCCATATTGATGGTAGAAGATGTCGAAAATCTTTGACTACAAGATCTATTAAATCGAAGTTGAACAGATCCTGTAGGATATTGGGTAATACTTGAGACAGTTAATTTTGGTGCTGGAGTGACAGGAACTATTTCTGATAGCATCCAGTCATCTGGTAGAGTAACTTGACTTCATTGTGATTGATCTTTAAACTATAGGTCAATACCTTACTATCAAATTTTCAGTATTACAATCTCAAATTTCAACTTCAACCTCTTTTCCATCAATTTCTCTTTTTAAACCATATGAAATACCAAAAAAATATGACCAAGTTATTACTGAGAAAAACCCACTGAACTTAGAACAGAGACTTCTGTTGGAAAAATTGAGCAGTTTGTTTTTCTGAGGACTTTGAGACATTGCGGGTTTTGATTAAACCAGTCTTGCAGTCTCTGTTGCTTGACAGATGAGATATCAAAAGTATCCCACCATTTTGTAATAATTCTGTCTTACCAACATGGGTGGTTGTCTATTTGGTGTTTGATTGTTTGCTTATTTAGCAAATTCGAACTTCCATTGATATACCCAAGTTAAGGAAAATTTGGAGAAAAAGTGTATAGAAGTTAGGATGAAGGATGTGTTTGAAAACCTGTTCTGGAAGTAGTCATATGCTTCTGCTACCTCGATTGGAACAAATTTGTTAGTTTGGTTCAAAGATGCTCCACCACTGGGTGAACCAAACTGGGAAATTATAGTTGTTTGTTCTCTTGAAATAAAATAACCGAGAGTGTTTGTATTTTGTATTATGAAAAGAAAAGGTTTGAAACTAAGCTTGTTTATAGTCCCAATAGTGAAATTCTGGTGGATAAAATGGATGAGAAAATTGTCTAGGTTAATTAAGATCAGGTGTCTAATCAAATGGTTTAATGACTTTAAGAATTTGTGCGTATGAATGTGTGATCACTGGTACTTTTTCATGCAGGTATGGTTTGATTTGTACTAGATTGGATATCTACCAAGATCATTTTATAGAAAAGTATACATATATATATACACATATACACCTATACATATATATGTATATAAACATATACATATATTTGTATATATACATATATACATGTATGTGTGTATATATGTACATGTGTCTATATGTGTGATAAGTAATAATTTTATCCTAATTTAGTATAATATTTTATATATGATTTTAGTATGATTTGAGTATATTTTTAGTATTTTTGATATTAAAATGGCTCGATTTCATTATTTTTCATCAAATCTGGTTTGCTCCAAAATTAGGGTTTTAAGTCTGAATATTAGGGTTTTGAGGCGGAACATATTATTTTGAGCAAATTAATGCCCAAGTTTATTTGATTTTGCAGGAAAATGATTGCTAAATACATTTTGGATCAATTGGAGCACAAGAACTATTAACATCAAAGTTTATTCAAGATGTACCATTTTATTACGTAAACTTGGCAATTTTAGAAAAATATTTTTTTCATCCAATCCTACCAAGCGAATTATGGTTCAAACAAGTGGAAAATGTCTCAAGGGCATGGAAGGAATAACAAATTTTTGAAAAGGGCAAAATGGTAAAAGAGAGTGATCCGCGGGTTGCCACTCAGCGGATCGCACCCTGCAGATCTAGTGCAACTTGCAGAATTTTATCTCTTGCAATTTTGCAAGCCTATTCACAAAATTTTTGCAGATAATTTCAACATCTAGCTGCATTTTGAGATGCCCTAGAAGATAACACAAAGTTCAAAGAAGACTTTTGAGGCCAAATGAATCAAATTTCATCATTATGTCTCCGAACTTGGACAAGAATTTGAGCTAGGGATTTATTCTATAAATACATGCCTTTGTATTTCATAGAAGAGATGTTTTTGGTTTGATGAAAACCAAAGCTTGGTAGAAGGAAGCACTCCTAAAGTAGTTGTAGTTAGTTTCTCTTAGTAGTTTTTACGAAAAACAATATTTGTAGAGAATCTCTTGGAGGAATCTCACTTGTATCATTCATATTCAATGAAGGAACTGAAGATTTGAGCCTATGAAATGAGAATTTTTAACTCTATCTCTCTACTTTCATTCTTGGTTATGAGCTTATGCATTACGTTCTTGTTCTTACTTGTTTTAGTATTCAATATGAACTAATTACAAGATAAGGGTTAAGATGAAGCTACTGATATGCATTGAATGAGATTAAACTTGAGATATCTTGTTCTTGCTTGTGGCTAAAGAATGGGCTAACACTAAGTTGTTTCACTATGAGAATAGGAAATACTTGATGCTAGTTTCATTTGAATCATCATGAGAGTGAGATTTTGAAGTAGTAATCTAATTCATTGCGAGAGCAAGTTTTGGTTGCTATGGATTCCTAAGGAAGACTAGATGTTATAAGCAAATATAATCTTATTCTTGTATATTTTGTGACCATTAGTGGATTCTAACCCCTAACTTAACTTGTAATTGTGATTTTTTCCATTTGTTTTACTACAAATTATTGGGTTTTCCATTTTGCCTACCAACTATTTGATGAATTGTCTTGATAATAAAGAAAGTGATTAGCTTTGGTACTTGCCAATTCAAGTTTCCTCGTAGGATTGACCCTAACATTTTCCCTACTATAATTGACCCGTACACTTGTGGAAAGGAGTATTAGGTTATAAACTTTATTACTTATTTATGTGATTTTAAGTGGATTTATTGCTATAATTTGAGATAACCTAAAACCACAATCAATGTGACATACACATACATATACACACACACACATACATACATATATATGTATGTAGTGTGTGTGTGTGTCTATATATATGTTCTCCTATTTGCCTTTTATTATGTGAAAAGGATAAAATAATATTTTTTTTGCATACATGAAATTACGGTCTCATAATTTAAGGCTATTGATGTCAAAAAATGAACTCCTAGAAATCTAGCTTTCACTTTCTTGTTAGGCCTTCCACTCCTTGTTGCTACCTTCCATTCTTGGTTGAATTTGGGCAATATTTACCCCTTAGCTCTTTGTCTTGCAAGAAGTGGCAAGATTTTCCTTTCAGTCCTACTATGATGCCTAAGTCAATATCTTTAAATAAATAGAGAGAACATTTCAAACTCTCAAAACAAATTGAATTTAAGCAACATGGTTGGCTTATAATATACTGTTAGCTTAGTAACTTATTTATAGATCTTTTATCATATTTTCATAGCTTCTCTAGATGAAGTGGACATATTAGTGAGTTTTGATCTAACACACTATGTAAGGTAACAATGAGGGTGACACAGTAGAAATTCAAAATTTTTATTGCCTTAATCAGGATTACATTGATATAATCTATATGATAAAGAGAAAGTATAATGAATTATACATTTTGCACATAAGGTTTCTACATAATCAAAAGGCATATCCTTGTTGTAGGCAATATGTCTATCATGAAAAGCCCTCAAAGTGTAGAGTCTCTAATAGTATTCGACACAATACAACCTTCAGAAACCTCATAGTCTCTTTAGCCTTGCTTTTTGATTGCTAGCTCTCTTGAACCTTCAAAAAACAAGACACAAAGATGGAGGACGAGGAAGGGAAAAAAAATCCAAAGCCCAAACAATTAGGGTGGCGTTGGCATGTTCCTCTATCTCTCTCGCTTCCTATATTTGTTCTCATAGTTTCTTGTCTCTCTAGTTGTTTTGTGACTTGATGTAGTATATTTCAAGAGTCAAGAGTAAGGACTTACTTATAGCTAAATAATTCTCCTATTTAGGAAATAGGCTGTTATGAAGCCAATCGTAATAATAAGCTTTGTCTTATCTAATAAGATTAGGCAATTCCTTTCCCACGTGGAAAACTACAAACCCATTCCTAATGGTAACCATAAACATTAACAATTTCTTTTTTCACATGGAAACTAGATGCCTATTTCGCATGGTAATAGGAAACCTTTTCTTCTAAGACTTGGATTAATTGTATATAAGTCCCTATAGTTAATTTATCCAATAAATTAACCCTATAAGTATCTCATACTTATCTTAATAACAATTTGACTTGAAGGTCATGTTCCTAATGTGTGTGGGCCATTAGGTTCCATTCATGTTGACAATAAGTGCAAATTATAGCTCATCAATTAAATAGCTAAGAGGCAGATAAATTAAATACAATTCAATTAATAATTTGCATTTATAGATCATGAGTGATATTTAGAGATGCATTATGACCACACAAATGAACAGGAAAGTTTATATGATAAAAATCAACTATCAATGACAATGTTATCGTATAATTAATATCCTTTTACCACACTTTATTTCTAATTAGTCATTTTCCACTTAATGTTACCATGCAAGTTGTTTCCATGTAAAGAAATTGCTAAGGTTTTTGGTTACCATTAGGAATAGGTTTGTGTTTTCCATGTGAAAAGGAATTGCTTAATATTATTAGATAAAACAAAGCTTCTTATTCCCATTAGTTTCATAATAGCCTATTTTTCAAAGACTTAGATTGGTTAGCTATAAATAAGTCCATGGTCAAGACTTTGGATTATACTACATCAAGACACAATACAACTAGAGAGACAAAAAGTTGTGAGAACAAGAATAGGAAGAAAGAGAGGAGCATGTCTTTCGAAAAGATAACACTCTATTGTTAAGGTTTTAGTTTTTTTTTTTTTTACGTCATCCATGAAGGATTTAGCAAAGGCAACCGATATTTTGTTTATTAGTCTTCCTAGTTTGTTCATGCACATATGGGATTTAATTATACATTGTTGCGGTAATTACTGAAAATAGATAGGGTTATTTAGGGTGATGCCTTCTACTTAACTACTCTTAAGGAAAGATGGCAATTAATTCAGTCGAAAGTTAATCCCAATGATAAATATTCAAAATATAAATCAGTGATTTATGAACTGTGACTAGTATCCAAATTTCCTAAGGTGGAGATGACCAAGATAAAATTTATCCTTCTTATTCATTGGTAGTTAATTTTATTTCTGCATTATTTTACTAGTTTTAGCAATAGATTTGGAAACTCCCTTTTAACACTTTACTTGCAAGAGCATATATTACTAGGCAGCTCTCTGCGGAATCGACCCTTACTCCCTTTTCTATATTATTTTTTGGGGGTTGAGATATCAATTCTCATGGTGCAGACAACAACGTTCCACACAAAAAATTTTGGTGCTATTGCCGGGAAGTGTGCCTACTTTATTTTATGTTCTTGTTATTTTTGTTTGTGCTTATCTTCATTAATTATGGTTATTAATTTTCTTAGTCTTGTGTGCGTAACACTCGATCTACTAATAATGTTGATCTTGCGTTTGATTCTAAGATCGAGTGGAGTATTAATAGATTAGGAAGAGGAGTCGAACAAGGGGAAGACGAAGAAAAAGCCATTTTTGAGAATCCATTTGAGGAAGAAATCAAAGAAAGAGAAGAAATGGCTACACAAAAGACATTAAAGGCTCCAAAACTCAATTAACAACTCCTATGTATTATTTTTCCCACTTAGAAAACTAACACTACTTTTGAACTTAAATCAAGTTTAATCAGTTATTATTGTCTTTTCATGGTAGGGGAAGTATTAGAGTCGATTACACGAGGAAACAAGAATTAGCAAATATCAAAGCTACTAACTTGCTTTATTATCTAGACAAAACGTCAAACGAGTGGTATGCAAGGTAAAAAAAATTCATATACCTAAAGCAAAACAATTGGAAGAAATTTATAAACACAAGTAATAGGGCTTAGAATCCACTAATTGTCACTAATATGATTGAATAAACTAACACAGTTGCTATATTAATCTTGTTTTGCTTAGGATTGCAATTCCATATGAAATCAAAACTTGTTCTCATAATGAATATACTAGAGTTTAACTATTCTCACTGATAAAGTCTTATGAAATGCATGAGTTGTGGTCTTAGATAACCTCAATCCACCTACTTATACCACTATTTTCATGTGTGTATATAATAGGCTTCATCTATCATTTTCCAATGTTATAAGCTATGTCAAATAACATCTAAATGATTTACAATAGGTAATCAATCTACTACGAATGTTAAACCTTGATTGATGAACAAGCAAATACAAGTTATAACAAGTATAATAACATTCAACTCATACCACTAGCTTCATCTAAGCCTAAGACAAGTATTTAGGTAAAAATATCTTGCATGATTAACATATAAATGAAACAACTCATAAACAAGTAAGAAAATAAAGAACTAAGTTAAGAAATAATCATTTGTTGGTTGAACATGGCTCTCAAGCTTCATTCCTTATTGAATATGAATTAATACAAGTGATTCCTCCAAGAGTTTTCTTACAAGTATTGAGTTTTGTACTAAAACTATTAAAAAAAAAACTACTACTACAAACTACTTGGGAGTGCTCCTTCCTCCAAGCTATGGTTTTTTTTATTTTGTTAGGAGACAAGAACTAGTATTCAAAATTTGGAGAACCAGATAGGAAAGATGGCAGCATCCATTAACTCGATAGATGCATCAAAACACAAGGAAGCTACCATCCTAGACTATTGTGAACCCAAAAGGAAGCCATATTGTCATCACGCTAATAGAAAAGAAGGTTGAGAATCACTTCTAGCTAGCCGCCATGAAGGAGCAGGAAGTAGTAGTAAAATAATGGAGGGAAGAGAATGGCAAGGAAAAAGAAAAGGAAAAGGTAGGTAAGTCTTCTATTCTAGCTTATCAAGGGCCCCTGAATGCTCACACCGCTGAAAATTTTATTAGAATTAATCCTTGAAATGGAATAGCACTGGCCAAGAATCCTATTGCAGAAGAATTCACAAGAAAAAAAGAGTATCAAACATTTAGGAGTATACACAACCAAACATGCGACCAGAGGTTGTGTATTCCTAGTCACAGGTTCAAATTCTTTGAGTTTACATGGGTTAATATTGGAGTTTTAAGCCAGGGATTATAGTCACGTATTCTACATTGGATTTTGGCAAAATTATAGCAATATTATGGGACTGATTTGCTGTCTTGGTAAACATACTACGTTAGAGTCTAGAGAGTTTTATTTGATAAGAATCAATAACTAAAGTTTTAGTTTTTCTACATTATTTTTCTTTTCTCTGATATTCTTGAGAAGCCATAAGTGGCTGAAGAAGATTTGTTCTTGATCAAGGGATTTGAAGCCTTGGGATTATTGTTGTCGTGAGATCTAAACCTTTTATTTGTGATTTATTACTTTAAGCATCAATTGTTTTCCGGTTTTCATTTTTATGACTATTGTGATATAATGTTTAGGGTGGCCAACTAGATATTATACATAATATACTACTATATAACTGGACATCAATATATAGATCTAGACTTTAGAAGCAACTAATGTAGGGAGGACAATTGTCTAAGGTAAACACAACTAGTATGCTCGTGTTATTTAGTTTAATGGTCTTTCTAATTTATTAATGCACCTTTGGGATTTAATTATGCTCGGTTGTGGTAACTAATAAAAATAGATAGGGTTATTTAGGGTTGTGTCTTCTACTTAGGGTTTTTTTCTTTAAAAAATGGTGATTAATTCAGTCGAAAGTTAATCCTAGCAATAAAAATTCAAAAAATATATAAGTGATCTATGAATATGTGATCAGTATTCCAATTCCCAAATTTGAGGAGACCAACATCAAGAATATTTTTTTTGTTGATTGTTAGTTTATTTTATTTCTACATTCATTTACTAGTTTAACAATAGATATAGGAACCCCTTTTTCACTCTTACTTGCAAAAGCTCATTACTAAGCAACTCTCCATGAGATTGACCCTTACTCCCCTTTTACATTATTTTTTGGGATTGAGATATCAATTTTGGTGGCATAGGATACATCATTTTGCACTATTCCTCTAGATTTTTTTGAAACATGACTCCAATATTCTCTACCTTGATTAGATCTCAATTTCTTGGTACTCTTGCCAAGTTGTTTCTATACTTTAGTCATAAAGATTTTAAAATTTTCAAATGCCTCAAATTTGTGTCTCATAAGATACACATAATCATATCTTGAGTGGTCATCAATGAAAGTAATTAAATAAGAGAAATCACAACTAGAATGGATTGTCTTCGGGCCCAAGCATCAATATGTATAAGCCTAAGAAGATCACTACCGTATTCACCCTTTCCACTAAGACGTGTCTTGGTTATCTTACAAAGTAAACAAGACTCGCGTGTTTTAAATAATTCAAAATTGAATAAGTCTAAGTATCCATTTTTATGTAATTTAGAAATGCATTTTTTATTTACATGACCAAGTCCACAATAACAAAGGTAAGATTGTTACAAGATATATAATTTTTCTCTCTTGGTATCAATAGAGAGAATGGACTTATCTTGATAAAAAATACATAAATTGTTAATTAAAAACCAATACATTACAAAATACAATCACATGAAAAAGAATAGCTTTTATTTTTTTGAATGATAGTAAATTCGTCCACATCTAATGTTTGTAGTAAATACGGGTACATAATAACTATTTCAAAGTTTTAATATAAACCCAGTGGGCAAAGAAAATACATTGGTCCTTCAACTAAGTAGCAACTCTTATCCATTCCCCATGCGTAACTCAACCTCTCTTTTTGCCAACAATATACTATGCTTAAAACTCTACATACTTATACAAAGATGAGATTTTCGTCCTACATTTAATACTCAAGAGCATTAATTAGTAGATAAATTAATCTCAATCATATGCGTACCATAGGTTGAAACTTTTCCAAGGTTCTTCGACTTCCAGGAGTCAAAGTATACCTGGCAATTTCTTTTCCAATAATCATCTTGCTCGTAATAGAAGCATGTGCCATTGAGCTTGTCCTTCTTTACACCACCCTTAGGCTTAATTACAATCTTCTTGGACTTTTTAAGTCCAGCATTGGATTTCATCTTTTTCTTGGAGCCTACAACCAGCATAAGAGTACTCTTATCCAATGGTGGGCTCAGTAGTCTTTAGCATATCATAAGCACACAAACATATTCATGTTGAAGTTCCTTATGAATAGAGAATAGTTGTGACAAAGGGATTGAAGAATAATAGAGAATAGTTGTGATAGAGGGATTGAAGAATCAAGTTAATAATTAACTCATTGTCATGAATGTGTCCTAGATCAGTCAATTTATCAACTAGACCAATCATCTTTAGCACATGAGCCACTGGTGTTGTTTGAAGTCATAGATTTGTTGCAAAAGACATATTTTTTTATGTTTTTTCTTGACCTTTTTTATCCAAAATATTTTTGAACAATTTCCACCTATCAAAAATAGTTTAAAGACCCAGAACAAACTTCAAAAACTTAGTCAAAACTAATTTGTAAAAGACAAGAACTTTTCTTGAAGAATCAACCCCTTAATTATTTTCAAAAATATTTTAAGACATATAATCAACCAAGAACAAGCTAAAGATGATCAAATTAATATTTATGAAAATTAAATAAACAAATCAAAAAGATTCAATCCAAGTAGATCCCAATACCACTACAAGATAATAACAGCATAATGTAATGAAAATTTAAAATTTCTATTACCTTAATTAGGATCATTTAGATACAATTTATATGATAAAGAGGGAGTATAACGAATTATTGCTTTTTCGCAGAAGGTTTCATGCAATCAATAGACAAATCCTTTTGTAGGCAATGCGTCTACCACCACAGGAACATGACCTTTGGAACCTTGTGGCCTGTTTAACTTGCCTTTTGATTGGTTGTTCCCTTGAACCTTCCAAAAAAAGACACAAAGATGGATGAGGAGAAAGGAGGAAAAAAATATAAAATCCTAATGGTTATTGGTGGCATATTTTGGAAAGGCGTGCTCTTTTCTGTGTATTCCTATTTTTTCTCTCAAAACTTTTTGTCTCTCTAGTTGTATCATGTTTTGATGAGGTATATTCAAGAGACAAGGTTAAGGACTCATTTATAGCAAATCAATCTTAGTTTTTAGAAATATTTTATTAGGAAACTAATAGGAATAGTAAGCTTTGTCTTATCTAGTAAGATTAAGCAATTTTTTTCCACATGAAAATAGAAAATTTATGCCACGTCATTACAGGTAATAAGTAATAAATTTACCAATATTATTATATATATTATTTTATGTTTTAGATGTTATTTTACCATAATTATAGTATTTTTGGTTGCAAATGACTCATTTTCTAACAATTCATAAGAATTAGGATTTTTACCGAAATTAGGTTTTTTTAGGCGGATTTTTTATTTGAGCAAATTAATGCACAATTTTAGTGTATAATTGCAGGTTCATCATATTTAAACTTATTTTGGATCAATTAGAGTAAAGGAAAATTAAAATCAATGGTGATTCAAAGAGTTAAAGTTGGATGATCAACTTGAAAGAACAATTTAAAAAATAATGGAAAATTCTAATTTTTCCTCAAAATACTTGGAAATACGTGAAAAATACTTGCACACATGGATGCCAGCTCAGCAAAAATTAGAAATAAAGCAGGGGCCACAAAGGTGTGATTCGTGGATGAGATACGCAGATGAACATCCGCGTATCGCAATACGGCTAGACTTTCTAGGGCATCAACTTGCATCCTCTTCCAACTAGTTTTTACAGACACTTTTAGATTAAGATAGGGTTCTGCAAGTCGGAGAATACATTGGAAGCATAAATGAAGACTTTTGTGCCCATTTAGAATCCCCAAGTAAATCTTCATCATTTCCATGCTTTAATGATTCATCCAAGTTTGAAAAATACTTAAGGAACATTTGTCTATAAATAGAAGTCATTTGTAAAGCATTTGTAACAAGTTTTAGGAGTAGAAAATAGTATAGTCTTTAGTTTTATACTTAGTTGGGTAGAAAATTAATAGAATTCTCTTAATCCTTCAATAGAGTGGTGATAAACATTGTAAGAAACTTTGTAGTGCAACTTTTGAAGGTGAATCAAGAAGGGGACTAATTCTCATATTGGTTGAGCAATTCTCAAACTCTATCTCTTTGCTTTCAATAGTTGCAATGAAATCTATCTTTGAAGTTGAATTTTTAGTTGTTTCACTAACCATGTTGAACTAAAGGCTTCATCTAGATCATAGATGAAGCTAATGAATCAACAAACATGATTTAACTTATTATGCTTACTAAGCTTGCATTTGTTTATTTACTCGTTCAAGTTTTAATACTTGTTTTTGTTTGGCTAACTTAAACAAGTCATTTAGTTATTACTTGACATTGAGAGATCCATGTAACAATGGAAAATGAACAAGTAATGCTTAAGTTTTTCATATGAGAATAATGGATGCTTAAGTGAATCATTACAATTCATGCTTTTCATAAGATTTCATCATGAGAATAGTTGGAGTCTTGTTATTTCATAGAGAGATCTAGTTATGACACATATGGAATTAGATTCTAAACAAAGCAAGATAACACTTAGTGAGTCACTTGTGCTTGGTTCATTAGTGGATTCTATGTTCTAGGTTTCTTTGTGTTGAATTCTACAAAAGTTCTCAATCATATATCTACTCTATTGAAGGGACCCCACATCACTCTTATTTTCATTTATGTTTAGATAATAAAAGTTAGTGAAAAAGCTTTAGTAATTGCACAGATTTGATTCCTCGTGGGATTCGACACCTAATACTCCAAATACTACAACCAACCCGTGCACTTGCAGAATAAGTTGGGAGATTAGGTTTTTATTACTTGATTTGTATGTTTTTGTTTATAATTGTTATACCTAATCTACGCCACGTCAAGTTTTTGGTGCCGTTGCCGGGGAATCAAGGTAATACTAAGGCCAAAGCTAACTTTATTAATCTAAACTTTGTACATATTTGATTGTAAATAATTATTTTTCTTTTGATTTGTAGGTGTATGCATAGAAGTTTACGAGTGTTGCCTCCATTTGATTCGGAAATAGAAAGAACCGCAAGGAAGGCAAGGAGACAAAGCCAAGAAGAACAAGCTAAGGTGGAGGAGATTGGTGACACCTCAAGTACATCTCAACCTCAAGAACAAATCAAGGTAACCATGGAGGAGGTAAATCAAAATCCTAATCCTCAAACTCATTCTTTAAGAGATTTTGCCATGCCGAATCCAACCTGTTCTCACACAAGCATTATAAAACCACCGGTAAATGCAAATAACTTTGAACTTAAAGCGGGATTAATTCAAATGGTTCAACAAAATCAGTTTGGTGGTAATGCTAATGAAAATCCACACTCACATTTGGCTAATTTCATGAAAATATGTGATACAATTAAACTAAATGGTGTTTCCAAAGATGCCATAAGGTTAAGATTATTTCCATTCTCTTTAAGACACAAAGCTAAGCAATGGCTTCAAGTATATCCACCAAATACCTTTGCAACGTGGATGGACCTTTCCAAAGCATTTTTGACCAAATATTTCCCATTGGGAAAAATCGCAAAACTAAGGATGGACATTACCAATTTCAACCAATGCGAAAGAGAGTCTCTTTATGAGGCTTGGGAACGATATAAGGACCTAATAAGAAAATATCCACACCATGGACTTCTAGATTGGTTAATAATTCAAACCTTCTATAATGGACTTAATTATCAAACCAAAATCAATATAGATGCAGCTACAGGTAGAGCTCTCATGGCAAAGTCGACAGAAGAAGCCCAAGAGTTGATTGAAGAAATAGCGGCAAACCACTATCAATAGGCGAATGAAAGAGGTAATTCTAAAAGAACTCAAGTATGAAATTGATACTTTAGATATGCTTAGAGCTCAAATGCAAAATATGATGAATGTTTTCAATAAGCATGTCTTTAGTAATCAAAATTCGTCAAGTAGTATTGCATATTGTCATTTGTGTGGTGATTCTCATGATCCATCTTCATGTGCACAAGTTCAATATGTCAATAATTACAAACCTTCTTTTTCTAATAATCCTTTTTCAAACACATATAATCTTGGGTGGAAAAGCCATCCAAATCTTGGGTATAGGGAGGCAAAAATGATAACTCAACCCGAATTTCACAAAACAAACCGGCTTAGGAGGTGGCAAATGAGAAAGTGATGGAAAGGGTTGAGCAATTTGAAAGTGGAATGTTAGGCATGGCAAGATCTTTAGAAAATCAAATTGTTCAAATAGCCGAACAATTACACCTTAGGAAATCAGGAGAGTTACCAAGTAAAATCAAAATTAATCCTAAGGAACAAGTCCAAGCAATTGCATTGAGAAGCGGTAGAATACTAAAAGAACCAATCATTGAAGAATGTGAAAGTGAAAAAGAGAAAAAAGAGGAAAAAGAAAAGGAAATAGTAAGTGATAATAAAGTTGGTATTGAAAATATGAATTTTCAATCACAATCTATTCCTCTCCCAACACCAATTTCATTTCCACAAAGGCTTAAAAATGAAAGGTAAGAAAAAGAATTGAGAAAGAATGCACAAATGCTTAAGCAATTACATGTAAACATCCCTTTTGTAGATGCATTTTTGCAGGTTCCTAAGTATAACAAGTTTTTGAAGGATTTTTTGACAAGGAGGAAAAGTCTTGATGACTTTGCAACCGTAGCACTCACGGAGGAATGTAGTGCAAGGATCCAAAACAAATTACCAGCAAAACTTAAGAATTTAGGGAGTTTTTCTATCCCATGCACTATTAGTGATGTTAATTTTTCCAATGTTTTATGTGATTTGGGTGCAAGTGTCTCATTAATCCCCATATCAATAGTTCGGAGGCTAGGCGTCAAGGAAGTTCAAAGCACAGACATTACATTACAACTAACTGATAGGTCCATAAGGCATCCATTTGGTGTTCTTGAAAATGTCTTAATATAAGTGAACAAATTTATCATCCTAGTTGAGTCTGTTGTTTTAGATATGGAGGATAATATAAATGTGACAGCTCCACCTTACCCAGAGGCGCACCAAAGGGCTTAGCGGACTGCCTGCCTAACTCTCACCAGGACTCAAACACGCACTTGCTTAAACATCCAAGCGTACTTAGCTCAAAATAAAATGCATTCATAAAGAAATACATTCATAAAATTTACTTGAAAGTATAAATATCACACGAATTTTTACATCCCAAAATGTAAATAATATTTACAAAAAAAAGCCTACACATTTAGGCTATCCAAATACATTAAACAAAACATGTACTAGGTCCAAAATCAGCTTTTCCAGCTTTAGTAGTTTTGGAAACCTGGTTAAAGAAAACAAATAAATGGGATGAGCTATAATAGCCCAGTGAGTGTTCAAGTCATGCAACCATACCAGTAAAATATGATTTTTGGTTTGATAAAATATTTAACGAGTAAATAAACAATTTGTGAACAATTTAATTAACAAGTAGTCACTGGCGGATACGGGGCTCAACTACGGGAGCAAGCTTAACCGCAAAAGTAGCAAGCACTAAACATGTAACCAAGGCATTCAGATCGAGATAATAGCTTAGGTCCTCACCAAGGAACATATAAGTATAAACAAGCAAGTACTCTAACCGCCATTCACCTTATAACCTCCAAACAGGCTACCACATCCAGGGAGTAATCTCAACCTTGGAAGGGCCAACAAGCAAGAAAGTTCAATCCGGAGTTGGCCTCTTAGAGGAATTTAACTCATTTGGGGAAAGAACAACACGCCCTAAAACACCCAACACATTATAACCTCCCAAGCGCGACCGGGTTGACTAACCGTGAAGTAACAGTGAAGTTAGTCACGGAAGTCTCAAGCACAATTAACACATTTAATAGTGAAAGCATGTAATACATTGCGGAATAGATGCGATAAAGTACACATCTTTCCTCAAGTAACACATTTCATTCAATAATAATGTCAAGTAAAACATGGCATTTCATGCAACATGCACACATAAGAACACTAACCTGAAGCCTAAGAAAATATCTCGCGATAAGGTTGGGTCTCACTTGCGGATCCTGAAATTCAAGAGAAAATAGCCGTATAAAAATTTGACTAAAATCTAAGAAATTTCATAAGGAAATTCAAGAAATACCCCAAGTCTTTCTAGGGTTTACTTTCTAGGATTTTGGAGTTTAGGGTTTTACCCTAGGGTTTAGGATTTTTAAAATTAGGGTTTTCTAACTTTCTAGGGTTTTGCTCGGAAAGGTTCAATTCACTAATAGCTAATATACGAAAATTTCTGCACGTTCAAATTACTAAATTACAGCTTATAAAGCTTTAAATCATAGCCTAATCGCTTTTATTTCTTAAGTTTTACCGAAATTTCGGCAACACTTCCCCTATAATCAGACTAACCCAAAATTTTTAACCTGCAAGAAAAACATCCAAACAACCCAATCTCAAGTAGTTCTACCAATTTCACATCAAACTCATTTCAATTTCACCCAAATTCATCACAAAAACACATAAACTACTCCAAGGTTCTTCAATCAAATCATCCTTAATTCATACTGTTTCAAGTTTAAATCACTATCTAAAAGCATACAAGTCCATAAACTGCATATTCATGGAATAAAATTTCATATTTCTTGGCTAAAATAAACTATACTTAACAATAAAGACATGACTTAAAAGCTAGAAAACTATGATTTTTATACTTGAAATAATATGAGAAGTTCTTGGGAAATACCTTTAGTACGGCAAGATCTTTGTTTAGGAGGGAGATTAACTCACTTTCTATGGATGAAAAGTGATCAAATAGAAGTAAAAGCTCCAAGAAAATGAAAGAAAATGGAGAGAAAAGAGAGAAGAGAGAAACCGGTCAAGAATGAAAGAAAAAGAGAGAAATTAACTAAGTAAAGAAGAAAAGAAATAGAGAAAATTTGGGCAACACTTGGACCAATCAAAGCAAGACAAAAGCAAAAGTAGATCTTGACTCTCTTACCATAATAGACCACACTTGGCTAATGGTAATTAGAAGAGATTTTTGTCATTTATCCTATACTTAATCTTGCAAAACATTCTAGGTACAAATCTTAAGGGTAATGGTACAACATGCTAGTAAAATAAAAAAAATCATTCCTTATTATTTTTTCACTAATTTTGGCCCTTCTTTTTTTTTTCTTCTAATGAACATAATACAAAATAAATAGTTTTGCATGAATTTCTAGGGTGTTACATCCTCCCCCCTTAAAAGAATTTCGTTCTCGAAATTCTACCTGGATTTTCGAATAGTCAGGGATAACTTCGCCGCATCTCTTCCTCTATTTCCCAGGTGGCTTCTTCGAGATCATAATGCTTCCAGAGAATTTTGACAAGTGGAATTTGTTTATTTCTTAGCTCTTTACTTTTTGATCCAAGATTCGAACTGGCTACTCTTCATAAGCTAACGTCTCGGCAAATTCAATTTCACCTGGTTAAAGTACATGTCGTGGGTCCAGGTGGTATTTTTTCAAGACAAACACATGGAAAATATTGTGCAATTTGGCCAACTGTGACGGGTAATTCCAATTGGTAGGCAACGTTATCGACACGCTTAACGATTTTGAATGGTCCCACGTATCTTGGTTGAAGTTTCTTCCTTTTCCCAAATTTAATTCCTCCTTTAAATGGAGAGATTTTGAGAAACACTTTATCTCCCACTTCAAACTTCAACTCCTTCCGTCGATGGTCAGCATAACTTTTCTGTCGGTTCTGTGCAGTTTGGATTCGTTGCTGAATAAGCTTGAACCTTCTCATAGGCTTCTTCTATCCATAAGTACCTTTTCCGAACCTAATACTCTTCGTTCACCCACTTCATCCCAGTAGCCAGGTGTTCTGCATCTTCTTCCATACAACGCCTCGAATGGAGCTATCTAGATAGAGGCTTGATAGCTGTTATTGTAGGCGAACTCTATCAAAGTCACCGTGTTGATCCCAACTACTACCAAAATCCATCACGCTTGCCCGTAACATATCCTCTAAAATCTGGATCACTCGTTCGGACTGTCCGTCAGTTTGGGGATGATAAGCCGTGCTGTAGTTCAATTTTGTCCCCAAAGCTTCATGCATTTGTTTCCAGAGTCGAGAAGTAAACCGAGGATCCCTATCCGAGACAATGCTGACTGGAATTCCATGAAGCCTAACCACCTCATCAATAAATATTCGGGACAAGTTTCTCCAAAGGATAAGTCATATTCATGGGTAGAAAATGGGCAGATTTGGTCAGTCGATCAACAATCACCCAAATCGCATCATGCCCTCTCTAGGTTCTTGGCAAACCAGAAACAAAATCCATGGTAATAAGTTCCTACTTCCACTCCTGAGATTTCCAAGGGTTGTAACAGCCCTGACGGTCTCTGGTGTTCGACTTTTACTTGTTGACACGTAGGGCAAGTTTGAACATACTGTGCTATCTCCCTCTTCATATTATCCCAACAATAGAGTTTCTTCAGGTCTTGGATACATCTTTGTACTGCCTGGGTGCACGGTGTATTTGGAACGGTGAGATTTCATCCAAAATCATTCTCTTCAACTCTTCATCCTTGGGTATAAAGATTCGGTGTCGAAATCTCAACAATCCCTCCGGTCCCACATTATATTCAGGTAAGATCCCTACTTTGGCTTTCTCTATCCGCTTTTGTAACGTAGGATCTCTACCTTGAGCTTCTTTAATTTGCCTCAACAAGTCAGATTGAACACTTATATTTCCACAAATCACCTTTGAGCCAACTATCCGTGGGTTGCTCTCACTAACTTGCTCTAACAATCTCCACTCACGGATGGCCAAACTAGCCACTTGCACCTTTCTACTTAGAGCGTCTGCGACAACATTGGCTTTACCCGAATGATAATTAATAGTACAGTCATAATCCTCCAATAACTCCACCCATCTGCGCTACTGCAAATTTAGCTCCTTCTGAGAAAATAAATACTTCAAGCTCTTATGATCAATATATACCTCAAAAGTGACTCCATACAAATAATGCCTCCATTTCTTGAGTGCAAATACCACGGCTGCTAACTCCAAATCATGTGTGGGATAATTCCTTTCATGAGGTTTCAACTTACGGGAAGCGTAGGCAATTACTTGTTTCCCTTGCATTAACACACATCCAAGACCTTCCCGTGAAGCATCTGTGTACACACTAAAAGTCTCCTTTCCACTGGGCAACGCTAATACCGGAGCTGATGTTAATCGCTTCTTAAGCTCATAGAAACTCTGCTCACACCGTCCATCCCAATTAAACTTAGCATTCTTCTGAGTTAAAGTAGTGAGTGCTGTGGCTATCTTTGAAAAATTTTGAATAAATCGTCGATAATAGCTAGCTAAACCCAAGAAACTACGGACTTCAGTTGGATTTTCAGGGCGTTTCCAATTAACCACGGCTTCACTTTTGAGGGATCTACTGCTATTCCTTCTCCCGAAATGACATGACCTAAGAAAGCTACTTGGTCTCTCCAAAATTCACACTTGCTGAACTTGGCATACAACCTGTTGTCTCTTAAAGTTTGTAGCACAACTTTCAAATGTTTCTCATGCCCCTTGTGAGACTTGGAAAATATCAAAATATCATCAATAAATATCACTACAAATTGATCCAAGTACGGCCTAAAGACCCTATGCATCAAATCCATAAAGGCCGCCGGGGCATTCGTCAATCCAAATGGCATCACCACAAATTCATAGTGACCATATCGAGAATTAAAAGCAGTTTTGGGCACATCTTCTTCCTTAATTTTTAACTGATAGTATCCTTGCCTAAGGTCTATTTTAGAAAATACTACCGCTCCCTCCAATTGATCAAACAATTCATCGATGTGAGGTAAAGGATACTTATTCTTGATTGTGACGTTGTTTAATCCTCGATAGTCAATACAAAACCTAAGGGTACCATCTTTCTTCTTTACAAATAGCACTAGAGCTCCCCATGGTGAAATACTGGGCCTAATAAATCCCCTTTCCAACAATCTTGAAGTTGAACCTTAAGCTCTCTGAGTTCCGCAGGAGACATGCGATATGGGGTTTTAGAAATTGGCAAGACTCCTGGGACCAATTTTATGCCAAATTCCACTTCTTGTTCAGGGGGTAGAGAGCTTAATTCCTCCGGAAAAACATCAAAAAACTCTTGCACCACAGGCACATCTTCAAGCCTAACTTTATCTCCAGGGGTATTAATTAAGTATGCTGCCCCTCTAAACATCAATTTCCTAGCTTGCATGGCAGAAAGAAGGTTTGAAGAAGCTTAGGGTTTTCTGTACATCCAACCTTAAAATAGGTTCTCCCGATATATTAAAATCTACTACTTTCGTCCCACAATTCAATTGAGCACTATACCAGGTTAAACAATTCGATGCCTAAAATTACATCATAACCCCGAATAGGCAACTGCTATGAGGTTCCGCAAAAATTTTTCTCTTTCCTACCCAGAGTTCACAATCTTAGTAAACAAGGATTAGTAGTCAAACAATGATCCCCAGTAGGCGTCCTCACTTCAAATTCATAAGGTGAATCTAACAGGTTGTACTTCAACAGTAGTCATAAATTGGGGATTCACAAACGAATGGGTAGAGCCAGGATCTACTAATAATTTGGCGAGATAGTGGAAAAACAAGAATCGTACCTTCAATAACTGCCGACGACTCCTGTGCATCGCGCTTGTCTAAAGCATAGACTCGAGCTGGCACTTTCCTCTTATTCTCGCTCTCCTTAGCTTGACTACTGTGCCCAGGTTGAGGTACGCTCGGTCCACTGGTTGCTTGCTTCGGACATTGACTGATTTGATGCTCACCGCTACCACAAAGCAAAATTTCCGATTCTTTCTCCAACAAACATCTTCAACGTGGCCACCTTTACCACAATACCTGCAAACCACCAGAGCAACTAATGATTGAGTTCCCCTCTGGGTATCCTCCTTTCGTTCATTTCTTTGTGGTGTCCACCCCATTGGAGCCCCTCTTGCCCTGCCAGGTTGAGTGCCCTGCCAAATTCTTGCTCCACCAGTTCCTCGTCCAGCTTTAGGGGTTGGGGCACCTCGGGTGACAGACGAGAATCACTAGTATTTCCCCGTTTCTTTGCTTGAAAAGTCCGAACCAAAAATTTAGTCTCCTCTACCTGCTGTGCTTTCTCCACTGCAGATTCGTACGTCTCTATCATAGCGGCGGCAAGGGCCTCTTGAATCTCCAAATTTAAACCTTGGATGAAACGCCTCTTCCTCTGTCTTTCTGTGGCTACCAACTCAGGTGCATATCGTGACAATTTGGTAAATTGGGCTTCATACTCCGCCACAGTCATTAGTACCTGTCTCAACCTCAAAAATTCATCATCCCGCTTTTCTTATACTCGTGCAGAAATATATTTTTCTTTAAACTCCCGGGTGAAATTGACCCAAGTTCTTGGGGTCTGGTAGCGTTCCCACTTAGTGTTTACCAAATTCCACCAGGGTGTGGCAGCACCTTCCAGTTGAAATATAGCAAAGGTCACCTGCCTTTCATCAGTGTATCTTAAGGCGGCGAAAATTTTCTCGATGTCCTCCAACCATTTCTCAGCGATCTCCGAGTTTGGACTACCATTGAACTTGGGAGGGTTAAATTTTTGGAATCTCTCTAAAGCGACATCATCTCCTACTATTGGATTCCTATAAGGGTTACCAACTTCCGTTCTGGGGTTTTGCCGATTCCCCAGCTGGGTCAAAACATCGGTCATGCGATTTAACACGGCAATCATCGGGTCAGCCCCAGGGTTTGGGTTTTCGCCCGACGTATTGCCCTCCTCGCAATCTTGTCGACGAGGTTGTCCTCTTCCTCGACTTGCCATCACTTAATATTCTAAAATAATATTAACGAGTTATTTCGAGATCCACGTGATAATTAACGAGGCGTATAAAAATGCACTAATTCATGAATGAGACAAGGAAAGCAATTATCATGCCAAATAGAGTCACATATATATACATGTCATTCAATTTATACATGTCAAAAATCTCACGTAGAGAACATAGTATGACATACATAGATCCAAAAGTTTTTACATACCAAAATATATCACAGCTACAAGCATAACAAAATAAACATAAGCTCTGTAAATACTCCTATCTAAGGATGTATACTAACTGTACGGATCCAACAGGGCTCATATCAATGAGCTCCTAACCAAAAACTAAAACCCTAGTCTAGTTTCCTACGGAACTAGCAGAACTCCTCCACTGACTCCTCCTTCTCCCAAGGCTCCTTCTCGGGACCCCCCTCTATCTCTAGAGATGCGGGTACCACGGGTCCAGGTCTAGCAGGAATCTCCTCCTCACCTCGGGCCTCTCCTATCACATGCTCAAGAGTATGCGCGCATTCATGGAGGACATGACCTAAACCATCACGGACATGGCCAGCTATACGAGTCAATCTCTCGCGGGACCTCCGAAGTTACTGAGTCAAAGCCAAAGTCCTCTGTCTCTCTCTCACAAGCTCCTCCTCCAGCTCTCCAATATGGTGAGCCTGACGGCCCACCTCGTCTCTTAAATTGCGAACGCTCGCATTGGCAGCAGCAGAAGTGCAAGCGAAACTCCTATTCTCCTCGATTAGTGGGACTACCACATAATCGGGATAGGAGTACATCCTCCAACATCCACAAGGCGGTTGGATCCGGCGGGCAGGTGAAAAGCACAAATATGGATGCCCCATCTGATGGCGATAGCGAGCTATGGGTCTACACCTCGGCCCCTGATACCTCAATGGTATCACAGTCAGGTCTCGTACCTCTGACGTCTCACCTTGACCCTCGTCAAACAGACCTACATATTTAAATAATAAATCGATTAGGTCTATCCCAAAAGTACTTAATAATAAATAATACTTAAATGTTACACTCAAATATCAAGCTTAAAAGTAACCTAAACCCATGCTCAAGCATATTCACAATAGTGTCCGAGTGCGGAAATTCGGATCTTATCTCTCACACTCAGGTTGATCAGGCCCAAGAGTAACCGACTCAACCCAAATTTCCTACTCGACACCCAAACAAGACTACCACTAGAGACAGGATTTATCGTAAGCTCTGATACCACCTGTGACAACTCCCCTTACCCAGAGGCGCACCAAAGGGCTTAGCGAACTACCTGCCTAGCTCTCGCCAGGACTCAAACACGCACTTGCTCAAACATCCAAGCGTACTTAGCTCAAAATAAAATGCATTCTTAAAGAAATACATTCATGAAATTTACTTGAAAGTATAAATATCACAAGAGTTATTACATCCCAAAATATAAATAATATTTACAATAAAAGCCTACACATTTAGGACTATCAAAATACATTCAACTAAACATGTACTAGGATCCAAAATCAGCTTTTCCAGCTTTAGTAGTTTTGAAACCTGGTTAAAGAAAACAAATAAATGGGATGAGTTATAATAGCCCAGTGAGTGCTCAAGTCATGCAACCATACCAGTAAAATATAATTTTGTTCAATAAAATATTTAACAAGTAAATAAACAATTTGTGAACAATTTAATTAACAAGTAGTCAATGGCAGATACAGGGCTCAACTACGGGAGCAAGCTCAACCTGCAGAAGTAGCAAGCACTGAACATGTACCCAAGACGTTCGGACCGAGATAATAGCTCAAGGTCCTCGCCAAGGAACATACCAGTATAAACAAGCAAGTACCCTACCCACCATTCACCTTATAACCTCCGTACATAGCTATCACATTCCAGGGAGTAATCTCAACCTTGGAAGGGCCAACAAGCAAGAAAGTTCAATCTGGAGTTGGCCTCTTAGAGGAATTCAACTCAATTGGGGAAAGAACAACACGCCTTAAAACACCCAGCACCTTATAACCTCCCAAGCACTGACCGGATTGACTAACCGTGAAGTAACGGTGAAGTTAGTCACGGAAGTCTCAAGCACAATTAACACATTTAATAGTGAAAGCATGTAACACATTGCGGAATAGATGCGATGAAGTACACATCTTTCCTCAAGTAACACATTTCATCAAATAATAATGTCAAGTTAACATGGCATTTCATGCAACATGCACACATAAGAACACTCACCTGAAGCCTAAGAAAATATCTCGCGATAAGGTTGGGTCTCACTTGCGGATCCTGAAATTCAAGAGAGAATAGTCCGTATAAAAACCTGACTAAAATCTAAGAAATTTCATAAGGAAATTCAAGAAATACCCCAAGTCTTTCTAGGGTTAAATTTCTAGGGTTTTGGAGTTTAGGGTTTTACCCTAAGGTTTAGGGTTTTCAAAATTAGGGTTTTCTAACTTTTTAGAGTTTCGTTCGGAAAGGTTTAATTCACTAATGGTTCGTCTACAAAAATTTCTGCACGTTCAAATCACTAAATTACAGCTTATAAAGCTTTAAATCATAGCCTAATCACTTTTATTTCTTAGGTTTTACCGAAATTTCAGCAGCACTTTCCCTATAATCGGACTAACCCAAAATTTTAAACCTGCAAGAAAAACATCCAAACAACCCAATCTCAAGTAGTTCTACCAATTTCACATCAAACTCACTTCAATTTCACCCAAATTCATCACAAAAACACATAAACTACTCCAAGGTTCTTCAACCAAATCATCCTTAATTCATGTCATTTCAAGTTTAAATCACTATCTACAAGCATAAAAGTCCATAAACCTCATATTCATGGAATAAAAATTCATTTTTCATGGCTTAAATAAATCATACTTAACAATAGAGACATGGTTGAAAAGCTACAAAACTACAAATTTGTACTTGAAATAAGAAGAGAAGTTCTTGGTGAATACCTTTAATAAGGCAAGATCTTTGCTTAGGAGGAAGATTAACTCACTTTCTATGGATGAAAAGTGATCAAATGGAAGTAAAAAGCTCTAAGAAAATGAAGCAAATGAAGAGAAAAGAGAGAAGAGAGGAGCCAGCCAAGAGTGAAAGAAAAAGAGAGAAATTAACTAAGTAAAGAAGAAAAGAAATAGAGAAAAATTTGGGCAACACTTCGGACCAATCAAAGCAAGACAAAAGCAAATGTAGATCTTGACTTTCTTACCATGGTAGACCACACTTGGCTAATGGTAATTAGAAGGGATTTTTTGTCATTTATCCCTATAATTAATATGGCAAGACTTCTAGGTACAAATCTTAAGGGAAATGGTACAACATGCTAGTAAAATAGAAAATCATTCCTTATTTTTTTCCACTAATTTCGGCCCTTCTCTTCTTTTTTTTTTTCCTAATGAACATAATACAAAATAAATGGTTTTGAATGAATTTCTAGGGTGTTACAATAAATATGCCTATCATACTTGGTAAACCATTTCTTACTACCGCCGATGCAATAATTGATGTGAAAAATGGCACATTAAAGTTAAAAGTAAAGGATGAGGAAATATCCTTTGAATTTAATGAAATGTTAAAACATCACTCTTCTACTTTTAATATGTATTTACTTGATGATTTGGATGATAATGTGCCAAATGTTTCATTTCTAGGATTTGGAAGTACAAGACGAAAGACAAGGAGAAGGAAGGACCAACTACACTTTATTGACATATCTACACCCAAAGGTGTGGAAAATTCTTTGGGTTATGGTCCTCAAAAGTGAAGCTAACACCTACAAAGTCTAGCTCTAGACTCTAAATGAAGCGTTTGTTGGGAGGCAACCCAACGTTTTCAATATTTTTGTAAAATTTTAGTTTGTATTAAGTAGTTTAAAGTATATTTGTTTTGTTTGTCTTGTAGGTATGCAAATTGAAATTTGATGATCAAGTTTGAGTCAAGAGGAGACAATCATGAGTTTGCTTCTAAAATCCCTTCTTCTTTAACATATCATACTAATGAAAAGGTTTAACGTGTGTATTATGTGCTATATGACGTGTTTTAGAAGTTGGAATTGATGAAAGTTACTATTCATGATTGATGAACTTTTTGAGCAAAAAAGGTCATTTGGTGATTCATAGAGATTATAGGATGTTTGGCCTTGAATTTATGCTTAATATGTTCAAAGAAACATGTGTGCATAATTGGTTTGGAAAGTACATACAAATTTTGCAATTTATGCAACTTTGAAATTCATGCTCAATCCATGCAAAGTAATGTGAATTTGATGCAAAATTTGATAAATTTGTGTATGCACATGTGTATTTTCATGATTCAAACTTGTTCCTAATATTAAAATGTTCAAAAACATGTTAAATTTAAAGTTGAAAGTGCTGCAGAAAATAGAACGAACCAATGGAACAATAACCTATAAAAATAGAAAGTCACTGCCTGTTGCAGGAAGTGATACGCAGATCAGATATGCAGACGCCATCCGAGTATCACTTCTGCGTATCAACTTCTGGGAGGTTTGCTTAATCCGCTGCACAGAGATACGTGGATGGGCTAGGAGATACGCGACCTTCCACTCGCGGATCACTTTTCAAAGTGGTTTTTCAAGTTTTTTTTCATTGGTTTTCAATTGATTCACTTGTAACATGTGTTTTATGATTTGCATACATGTTTTGGACACTAAAACAAGAACTTTAACATATCCCAATTATGCATTCCATTTGTTTTAGTTTTAACTTAATACTTTGACTCCATAGCATGAATTGGTAGAATTATAACATGAGGCAAATTTGAGAAGTTTCTTTAGTATTTCACTTCATCATTACATAATACATTTGCCCATCTTACTTGTCTTTCAAATTTTCACCCCCATGGAGCCACATTGCACAAACTAAGTATTGGGAAGTTTACCAACTTTTAAGTATGCTATGTTAATTTTTTATACTATAAGCTATTGATTCATCATCTAACATAGCTTTTGAGTTAATTCTAAGTTTGAGACAAGGACAATGAGCAAAGTTTGGACCAAATGTGGAATTGGATGAAGCATTGCAAAGAAAGACTTGTCAAGGCCAATGAACTTCAAGGACACAAATAATATCAACCTTTGGATTCTCAAACCAAGCAAGCGGAGTTTTCTTGTTTCATATTACATTCTTAACTTTTCCTTTACACATTGAGGACCATGTTTCATTTTAAGTGTGGGGGAAGGTGTAAGATATTGTTTGGTTGTGATGTGGAGTACATAGGTGTCAAGATATTATTTTGGTAAAGTATGGCAAAATTTTTTGAAAATTTGCTTCTTTAGTATGCTTTCATGCCAGTGAACTTATTAAAATCCTTTACTTTTGAAGTAAGTTATGCAACTTTGCTTGAATATTTCCACAATTATATGAAGAAAGAGTTATTATGTGATTAGGATTTTTGTTTTTAAGAAAGTGTACCTTGTAAAATGGCTGTAATTATGTATTGATTTGGCATATTTGATTCTAAATTTCTTTTCTTTACTTAATTTAACGTTATGAAGTGGTAGATATAGACAAGAAGTATATTTAGCATTATTGGAATTAAGGGACAAGTATATTTGAGGAAAATTGATAAATCTCTATTTATTTCTACTCCAATGATTCAAATTGCTTAGTAACCGGGAATCTTCATCACAAAATGTCGATTTTCGCGTCAAATGGCAATTGAGTTAAGAGTATGCAAAGCAAGTTTGATTGAAAGTGAATTGTTGAGTAATAAGGGGTCTTCATCACAAAATGTCAATCCTTTCATCAAAAGGCAATATCACTTCTCAAACTAAGGATTAAATGTAGTAAAAGGATTAAAGTGTTGAGTAACCAGGGGTTTTCATCTAAAAATGTCAACTTTTGCGTCAAAAGACACTTAAACATTATAAATTTCAATATGTCCCTATTATGTGTAAATTAGTTGTATATGATTATCCATATTGAATACTCGATAAGTAAAATTTTGTAAGGCATTGAAATTTGGTTGAACATAGTTTTAATCTTGAAATAATTACTTCCCTTTTACTTGGTATGATAAGTATGAGAAACTTTACAAGGAATTGCATAATGCCTATTTGCTTTAACTTGTTGAATTACATTCAACAATGTAGCATTTATTATTTCAAGGCCTTGAATCATTATTTGATTTCTTAATTTTCTAATTGCTTGAGGACAAGTAATGATTCAAGTGTGGGGGAGTTTGATAAGTAATAAATTTACCAATATTATTATATATATATATATTTATGTTTTAGATGTTATTTTAGCATAATTATAGTATTTTTGGTTACAAATGACTCATTTTCAACAATTCATAAGAATTAAGATTTTTATCGGAATTAGGATTTTTTGAGGCAGAATTTTTATTTGAGCAAACTAATACACAATTTTGGTGTATAATTGAGGTTCATCATACTTAAACTTATGTTGGATCAATTGGAGTAAAGAAAAATTAAAATCAATGGTGATTCAAAGAGTTAAAGTTTGATGAACAACTTAAAGAACAATTGTGCAAAATAATGGAAAAATCCAATTCTTTCTCAAAATGCTTGGAAATACATGAAAAATGCTTGCACACATGGATGCCAACTCAGCAAAAAATCAGAAATCAAGTGGGGGCCACAAATGTGTGATCTGTGGATGAGATACGCGGATGAACATTCGCGTATCACAATACGGCCTGGACTTTCTAGGGCATCAACTTGCATCCTCTTCCAACTGGTCTTTGCAGACATTTTTATATTAAGATGGGGTTCTGCAAGTGGGAGAATATATTGGAAGCATAAATGAAGACTTTTGTGCCCATTTGGAATCCCCAATTAAATCGTCATCATTTTCATGCTTTAATTATTCATGCAAGTTTCAAAAAATACTTAAGGAACATTTGTCTATAAATAGAAGTCATTTGTAAAGCATTTGTAACAAGTTTTAGGAGTAGAAAGTAGTATAGTCTTTGGTTTTATACTTAGCTTGGTAGAGAATTAATAGAATTCTCTTCATCTTTCAATAGAGTGGTGAGGAACATTGTAAGAGACTTTGTAGTGCAACTTTTGAAGGTAAATCAAGAAGGGGACTAATTCTCATATTAGTTGAGCAATTCTCAAATTCTATCTCTTTGCTTTCAATAGTTGCCATGAATTCTATCTTTGAAGTTGAATTTTTAGTTGTTTCACTAACCATGTTGAACTAAATGCTTCATCTAGATCATAGATGAAGCTAATGAATTAACAAACATGATTTAACTTATTATGCTTGCTAAGTTTGCATTTGTTTATTTACTCGTTCAAGTTTTAATACTTGTTTTTGCTTGGCCAACTTAAACAAGTCATTTAGTTGCTACTTGACATTGAGAGATGCGTGTAACAATGGAAAATGAACAAGTAATGCTTAAGTTTTTCATATGAGAATAATGGATGTTTGAGTGAATCATTACAATTCTTGCTTTTCATAAGATTTCATCATGAGAATAGTTGGAGTCTTGTTATTTCATAGAGAGATCTAGTTATGACACATATGGAATTAGATTCTAAACAAAGCAAGATAACACTTAGTGAGTCACTCGTGCTTGGTTTATTAGTGGATTCTATATTCTAGACTTCTTTGTGTTGAATTCTATAAAAGTTCTCAATATATATCTACTCTATTGAAGGGACCCCACATCACTCTTATTTTCATTTATGTTTGGATAATAAAAGTTAGTGAAAAAGCTTTAGTAATTGCACATATTTGATTCCTCGTAGGATTCGACATCTAATACTCCAAATACTACAACCGACCCGTGCACTTGCAGAATAAGTTGGGAGATTAGGTTTTTATTACTTGATTTGTGTTTTTCTGTTCATAATTGTTATACATAATCTACAACACGTCAACAGGTTAGCTTTTCCTCTAGGACATCCTAGATTTACATAAAAATTTAATTAAATAAATGAGGATTACTTACTCCCTTTACATAAGTTGACAAACTGACTAAGAATAATGAAAACGAAATGATAGAAAGCCTAATTGATATAATCTAATGGCACCACGAGCTTCCTTTGGAAGAGCTAAAAAATCTGAACACAATTTATTCTCCTTGCCTCTAATTCTTTCGTTTGAAAAAATGTCTACTGGTTTATTTGCTTCCCTGTAATAGTGCGGGATGAAAACAAAATGTTGTTGGAATTTTTCAATTTCTTCCAACCATTGTTGTTGGTACCATGCATATGAAACTAAACCGTTTAGAATATTAACCAAAGGAAGAGAGTCAGTTCTAGATGAAAACTTACAGTTCCTGTGGCCAAACACAAATGAATACGATGTAGCATTGCCTTCATCTCAGCCTCCAAAATCATCCCAATGTCAAAGTAACATGATAAACCAAACAGAAATTTTCCATGGCTATCTCTTCGACGCCCCACCTCCTCCACATCCTCCTAAATTTCTCTTTGTGCAACTATCTGTATTTACTTTAAAGCCATGATTCGGGGACAACCTTTCACTAGAGCAACCTTCACTTTCTTCTTTTGAGAGCAAATGCCGAAGTATAATTTAGGCCAACTTGTTTGTGTCACCGGAGTGTTAAATATTTCCTTCAAAAGCCAACGTTATATCCACAAAAATATCTGAGACAATATGCTCCCAAGAATGAACTATGCCTGAAAAAACATAAGCATTTCTTGCCTTCCACAAATGCCAAAGAGTTAGAATTGGAGCACATTGAACCAAGAACAATGATAAATCATTCAAAGAAGAAACAAGCCACCACTTCTTTAATCTCATTCGAACATGTTCATGCTTCAAAATTAGTTTAAGTCATCTATTGGTCGTAATTGTATTGTATTCTAAAATTGTTTTTCTCAAACTTAATGAGGATAGAGAAGCCAACCGTTGCTTAGTGCTTTCCGATCAGTTGAGGAAAATGAAAGAATCTATCGTGTGTATTAAAAAAAAAAAGAAAAGAAAAGCATTATTTCAGGAAAAAAAAAATGAGGGAAGAGAGAAGGGGGGTGGGGGTTACATTCAGCAGTGTTAACACCAAAAGTGAGCAATAGGCCTGTATTAGAACGTTAATTAACAAATAACTAGTCAACCTTGGTTGATGGCCATGTTTTTCTTGTTCGTTTTTTACTTGCGCAGTAAATCTAAAAACAGAAAATTTTCTTAGTGCAAAATTTTGTTAATTTTGGTTATTTCTGTACAGATTACACATTCAATTATCTGTTGAGCAATCGTTTTCTGGTTACCGAAACCCGTTGAAGAATAAATATTTGGACTTCCATAACTAAACTTTTTTAAAGTCCCTTTGTTAGAATAGCTGCTACTAAACAACCACCAAGTCTGACGTCTAAATTAAATGCTAGGAAGTCAATTTGAAGCCTGACGAAATTTTCTCCCAAAGATTAATAGCTTCCGACTCATTCGGATTCTGGATCCTGTAATTCGCTGAAGAAAAATGCTTTGATCTAATTCTAGCTGTCGGTCATTCATTGTATGACTTTTTTTATAAGGTCACTAATCAGCCTTACACTTTTGCGTTTATAATGAATAAAATGAAGTTTGAGAAATTGAGCATACATCGTTACGCTGCAAATGAGTTTTATTAAAGTTATTTAATATTCTTTACTTCCAATCCTTCCCATGTTACGTACTTTTTTTTTTTTTTTTGGAGATACCTTTTGCTACCAAGATATCATATTAAGTTTTCAAAACAGTAAGTGATGATATTAAAATTTTCAACGATATTTACAACAGAGAAGTCTAAAATTTTAATAAAGTTAATACATGTAGGAAATAATTCTTCATAAATGATAAATACAGAAGGACTAGTAAAAATGATCTATATAGTCAGTTAGAGAGATCTGCAAACTCTTTTTCAGACTGCGCAATGACAAAAGCAAGAGAATTTAGAAGTTAATACATGCTTAAGTAATATCAATTCGCCGGACGGGAATTCCAACAGGCAATTACCTTTTAATCTTGTCCATGATATAGGGTAAAGATTTCTAACAGTATTAATGACAACTGGAACTTAAAATGCTGGATCCAGGCCTCTCGCAAGTGGGGATTTTACCATTACCAGGTCTACTTATAATATGTAACTCTATTGAATCATGACGTAAATTTATTGAAGTGTGGTGTAATCACTCTTCACTTTTCAAATTTAGTCTAACTAACTCAATCTCATCATTTCATTTTCGTTTCCTTAAATTAATAACGTCACCTTGTCCGAGTGGAATTTGTAACGTACTGTTGTCTTAAAATGCTATAGACACCAAAACTGTTGATGCGAGGAATGGACCTGACCAGTAGGAATATGACAAGTGTAAGGACATTTCTTATTAAAGTTTCATGAAGTTTTCGCAAAGTAAGATATACCAGAGGTCCAACGCCTATAAATGGTAGGTGAATAAATACCTCCTCTTTAGGTTTATATGCCTATTTATTACATCATAATATTTTCTTTCTCTCTCCTTTGAAGTAGAGATTCAATTGAGCATGGAGAGACCTTCCAAAAAGCGTAAAAAAACGGCTCTTTTCGTCAGGATATTCTTGCTTAGGCCTTCAAAAATGAAAGAAAATATTAAAAATTAAAAATAATTCTATCACTTAAAAATTCACAATTTGATGAATGAAGGGAAAATTTATTTTCAATTATGTTAGCTCATTATCAATTCAAAGTTAAGTACATATTGTAAAATTTTTCCAAAAATAACAATATCTTGCACAGTTCCTTTTTGTACGTTGTATAGTATCTGTGGTTCTTGCATATTTAATACCGATGTGGTACGCATAGTACCGGTCGAACTACTTACCTTTTAAGGATTGTCGCTGTCTTCTTCAGCTCATATCTTTCTAACTTCTGGCAACGATTCATGGATATATTAATGCAGCAGGGGTCCAGGGGAGACTGAGACACCCATTGAATATTCAACTACCCACAAAGAGAATTACGCAGTTGCCAACTGCCATCACCTCTTACATTAAGCGGTAACGATCACCAACTTTCTCAAAGTCAAGTCATTTTTTGAAGACTTGCTAAAGATTGTGCTTGCTTTCCTGAATGATTGATAAAATAACAAGCTATGACCCAACCAACATCTTCGAAAAAGTAATCCATTTTTGTGTTTGGGGGGTTTTTTGTGGTGCTTTGTTTTTGTTGGGGTCCGAGTTCCAGTATGTTCTACACTATATATAAAAGCACAAACCACCTTCCTACTTTTGGGGATAGTTAAAAGACGGATTTTGGTTAGCTGCGTGTTGCTTTCAAAAAAAAAAATCCTCCACTATTCATGGGGTCCGATATTACTCGATGGAGTTTAGTGTCATTTGCTCGCACATCCACTTAAAACATTTCTACACATCCAATTCGCTGCTTATACCCATGAACAACATATTACTCCATTATTTTGAATCCAGTAAACCTGAATCTGCTATTTAAAACTCATATCTGTTTTCTATATCCTGTCTCGATTAATTGCATTCAAATTCGACATCTTCTGTTATTGTTTCAAGGATTGTTTATATTGTCAAAATATCCGGGCATTCTTATTTTGTAGAAGTCACACGCATTAGGCGCGTGTTATTAGTGTTGGCAAAATAAATACGCGAATTAAATCCTCTGTTAATTTTAGCAATTAGTTGTGTTTAATACAAAATTATATTGTATACTTTAGTATAATTTTACATTAATAAAAAGTAATTTTATGTTGAACATCGTTGTAAACTAGAAACTATTAAACAGAAGATTTGAACTAATAAATATGGGACACTTATGTAGGTTGAAAATAATAACAGTCAAGAAGGCCGTTATGAGTTTTTCTTGTATCTTGCAACGATTACCTTTTCATGGTTTATTTGCAGCTAGGTTACCTGGTCAAAAATGGAACTCGTCAAGGTTGCAAATTAAAAATTTCTCCTTTTTCCTGATTAAAGCAAAGTAAAGTTTCAATTCAAGCCCAGAATTGCTTCTTTTATGTTCTTGAAGATTTGATGAGCTTAGAGGCAGTTTATAACAATGGGATCGCTCCCATGTGTGGGCTTCTAAATCTGGGTTCTTCCTAAGAAGGAAGGAACCGCTTCGGTCACATTAAAATTGAATAAATGCTGCCGATCCCTCCCTCTTGTTCTTTATTATGAGAATTCAATAAAATAAATGAAAATCAGCGGCAAGAGATATTCACAGCTGTTCAGCTAAAATGGAGGCATTTAATGAGTGACTCCAGGTGTGTCTTTCAATGCCAGATCCAGGCTATTTTATTTCTCTGTCTGTCTAATGCCTTAAGTATTCTTCCAACGTTAATATCACCTGCCCCCAGACATCCAGGCTATTTTATGTCTGTATCTGTCAATGCTTCAGTTGTCACCTCACCTCATAAATGGACCATTTACCAATAAAGAGTGCAAACCGAAACCAGCCCCATTTTGTTTTGTATCCAGGCTTAAATAAATAATCAACCAGATGAAACCCAGAGCAATGCATTGCGTTGCAGTGGAATTTTAAAGATGAATTTTGATATCAAAATTACACATTAAAGTAAGTAACTCTGTTTGTATGGACATGTATTTTAGAAATATATTTCTAAAAAAACTTTAAAGACTTCTTTTGAATCTAAAAATGCTACAGCAATAATTTAAAAATTCTTGTGTTTATGAATATGTATTTGTAAATTGGGATTATAGATGGTACATCCTTGCATTGAAAGATAGAAATTGACAACGAGATTTGAATAGAAATAACATAGATTAAATAATTCAAATTTCAGAACACATGAAAGAGTAGAAATCACTAATGAGTATGAATAGCAAAGAGTAATCTCAGGAACAATTTCTTTTTTTTTTTTCCTTTAACTCCTTGATTGTAATCATTATTTTTTTATCTGAATGCTGTTCTTTAGCTCCTTCATGTTGTCATTTTGTCGTACATGAGAAAAAAAAAACTGTAATTATGATAACTGTCGAATAAATAAATTACTAAATTAAATATCTAAATGCATTCATTGTCACTTTCCATTAAAATAAACACTTAATTAAAGTCCCTACTAAACTCTTGTTTTCAATATAAGTTGATTAAGAGAAAGCTTTAGAGTAAGCAAATCATGCAATGGGCCGTTACAGAAAAACTCTAAACTAATTTTCAGTGACAGCTTACAATTAAATACCGTGACAAATTATGTTTTACTTTGGACAATAACTAAATCTAAAGATTTTTTATTTCAAAAATAAAATATAACATCAACGGCCTTGAATACGTCTAATTTTCTTTTTCGGCAACAATTTTCAGTTTTTATTTAAATTAATGATACATGCACATGCATGGAAACGGATCTAGAGCTAATATTCTGTTTTCCGAAGTAACCCGGTATAAATGTTCAAACTTCCTGATTTTTGTTGACTGCACATGGTTAACAAAATTATAAGGATATCAATCTGCTATTAGGAAAATGGCTCAAATATTTGTTTGGTTTGAATTTCATTTCTCTCTATTATCTTTCCTCCATATATTTTGGTCATGTACCTAAAATCCTTATGCCCAACTTATGTATCGAAAGTGATTTTGAGAAATACAACTCTATTGAGAAATACAACTCTGTAAAGTGGTATAAATTACACAGGATGGTAGT
>CM045567.1:3631127-3664895 GCA_024721245.1 Mitragyna speciosa | reverse complement strand
TTTTACATTCCACTTCACACATTTTTAGTTTTCTTTCCATTTTGCATGATTTTTATTATTATTTATTTATTTATTTATTTATTTTGACACATCTTCAAGTGCATGACATTTAGGTTGCATTTCACTTAGAAATTAGGTCATTTTGTGTGTTTCGACTAGAAATAGTCGTCTACTCACGTGAGAAGCGGTGGCGTACATGCCGTTCCTCCCTCCGTGAGTAGAAATATTCAGTCACGAGTTATTAGTTTCCCGTACCCGTCATGTTGCATACCCACTTTCTTTCTTCACTTACTATATATTATTATTTTCTTTTCTTTTGCATCGCATTTTGCATAGACACTCGTGACTCCCCCGAGGTCCGGACTCAGGTTTCGCAATTAATGCGATAATTCCGACCAAGCCTCGACAGAACAGTTCGACCCTCCCGATATTCACATTTAGACTTAGGATTTGCATTCATTTAGATACATCCAAACGCGATAGAATCTAAGGTTAATTTAGGAAATTTTGATTAAACCTCGCAACTAGCCTCGGCTAGGTGGAAAGGGTGCCTTAGGTGCGAGCCTTTGCCTTCCCTTTCTTCAAATGTGACTCCCGGACCTTTTTCTCTCGATTTTTTCGTAAATCGGAGTCGGAAAAGGGTTTTTAAATTTTTTTAATTTTAATTTTTTGTTTTGCTAAATTATTTTTCGGGTGACTTGGTACACCCTAACTCAGTACCAAGTGGCGACTCCATTTAAAAAATAAAACCCTTTTTCAAAATTAGTTGGCCAAAACTGTCACACTTTTTGTCCCGGCCTTGTTTTCTTTTTGAATACCATTTTTCATAAAAAACACATTTTTTACTAAAAACTAGATTTTTATCACACACGCACAGTTTTTTCCAAAAAACGCTTTCTTTTCAAAAGGGTTTCGGACTAGACTGTCCTTTCGGGACACAACAGTCACGACCCCACTAGTACCCTTTACTTACGATTTTTTAGGACGGGACACTATGTACATTACATGTATTGATTAAGAAACCTCGAGTTACATTCGAGGGGAGTTAGGTGAGAAGAGAATTACATGAGAATATTAGAGAAGGCAGGACACGTAGGCCTTATTTTCAAAAACCAATACAAGCCAACCATCAAAATAATAAAAATTTAACCATTCAATCACATTGGTCATAGTCCATAATCATCCACCATGCCATCATAATATTTAACAATTAAATAAATAACTTTATTTAATTCTAGTCATAAATCACACGGTCTAATTTAATTAGATTAATATTCTTGAATTTATTTGTCTCAAAAATAAAGTTATAGAAGGTGTAGGTTTCCAAGATTTAACTTTCCAAATATTAACAATTAAAATTGGAAAGTGTTTTTATAGAGAAAATTCTAAAAATTTGTTTTTTTCAAAAAATTAGAAAAAATCCCACTAGAACTCTGCCAGCAAACCGTGGGACAAAACATGCGCGGTTTCGTCCGCGGTTTACAAACTGTGGGACAAACCGTGCACGTTTCATCCGCGGTTTGTGGACAGAAAGTATGGGATTTTAACCGTGGGTGAAACCACAAGTAAAAACCCACGGTTTGTCGTGCAGTTTGTATGCAGAAAATACGTTTTTTGAAATTCTTTGGTCTTTTTCAAAACTCTGTTGAATCAGAACATGTTAAAACCCTTTTAGCACGTAAAAAATAATTTAGAAACCTTGAATACAACCATAAGAACTAATCTTAATTATTTAAAACACTTTTAAACAATTAAGAACTTATCTTAAAAATCAAACTCTTGATTTTTCTAAAACAAGTTTGAGACAAATTTCATCAAGAACAAACCATCCACATTTATGACAATTAAATAAACACAAATCATATAGATATAATCAAAGGAGGCTCTGATACCACTGTTAGGTAATAAGGGGAGTAACGCAGTAGAAAATTTAGAATTTTATTACCTTAGCCATGGATCTCTTTGATATAATCTATATGATTAAAGGGTGTTTAGCACAAATACCTCAAGCATAGAAGGTTTCTACGCTTCAAAGGGTAAGATCCTATTCAATGAAGGTGTTGATCTACCATGAAAAGCCCTCCAAGTATCGAGCCTCCAACGGTATTCACACGAACACGATCTTTGGGAACCTTTGGACTTGCTTGCCTTGCCTTTTGAGTGCTAGCTCCCTTGAATAATTATGAAGAACACAAGAAGAAGAAAGAGGAAGAAGATGAAAACCCTAACTATTAGGGAGGAGGGTTGTGGCATTTTTCTTGTAGAGAAAGACACCACCTTCTCTCAATTTTTCTCTCTCTAAAATTATGTGTTTCATCAATCTTTCCAGAGTCAAGGAATGGACTTATTTATAGATGTAGTATCCTAGTCTTTAAGAAAACAAGAGCAATTGGAAAGCAAGAAGGTTTAGGAAGCTTACCTTAAGTTAATCCTATTCCTTTAGGAAACCTATTTCAAAAGGAAACCAAATAGCTTATTAATTCCTTTTAGGAAACTAATTTCCTTCAAGACTTAGAATATTTATAATTAAGTCCTTTAAGTTAATTTATCACATAAATTAACCCCATAAGTATCTTATACTTATCTTAATAACAATTTAACCCAAAAACCATGTTCTTATTGTGTGTGACCCATTAGGTTCCATTCACGTTGGCAATAAGTATAAATTATAACTCATTAATTAATTAATTAAGAGCTAGATAAATTAAACACTTTAATTTATCATTAATTCACTAATTAATTAATTTACACTTATAGATCATGAGTGGCGTCTAGCAATGCATCATGACCACCCAAGTGAATACGAAAGTCATATGGTAGACTACACCTATAAATGACAATGTTATCGTGTAATTCATATCCTTTTACCACACTATAGCCCAATTAGTCCAAGAGTGTGGTGCACACTCTTTAAATGACTAATTAATGATTCCTTGTTCCCGAAATATAACTTTCTATAAAAGTATACATTGAAACTCTTTCAAGTCATACTTTCACTTTTGCGCAAAAGATTCTTTAAGTTATATTTCAACAAGTGGCCAATCCGGGATATACTGTCCTTTAATAAGGAGTGGTGAATCCTATATCGATTACTCACTATCCTTCCATGCTTTATACTATACCCAATCTCTACCGTATGGGCTACTCTTTTACGAGCACCAAGCAATAGAGTCAAAGCATAGCAATCCACACTCAAAATACCATGGTAATCTGAAGTCTAAGGATCACTTACACCATTGCCATTAAGAGTATAATCCATTAGCACTGTGAATAGTAACTCTCGGCGGATCAATCCAATGAACTCGTTCTCTAACAAGCATCCACATACCAACTTAGGTGCCACACACCATAGTTGATGAGATCAACTACTACTTACCATAAGTAGAGGCAAAGTATGTGCTAGTCTTCCCGTATTAATGATGTCCAATCTCATTAATACTACGACTAGGGATATTTAAGAATATAACTTCATGTGTAATAAGAGTCTCATCATTGTAACTCTTACAATGTCTTATGCACAGTTAATATTCTATGGACTTCATCAAATAAATAAGTAATATAAATAACAAGTATTAAATGACAAAGAAAATGCCACATATATAAGCATAACACGAAATAAGCGAATATAAAAATTTTCAAAAACCAACTTGGTTTTAGGGCATAAACTAACAAACTTTCCATTTTATATTAATAAAATTTGGGCTGGCATCCCATCCTCGTGTACGGGGTTTTTGCCATTAAAAAAAAACTTTGGAAGAGACAGAAAATAGAACTATGAATAGGGGCTCTAATTGGTACCTAGTCTGTCTTCTATTCTGATAGACTCTCCCTAGGTAGGATGTGCCTTCATTGAGTAGTCATAATGTTTTATGTGTCATTAAATGCTATTTTCTTGATAAAATGGAATTTGGACTTGGAGATATAATAGGTATTCCATTGGTTGCCATTGTCTTAGGCAACATCACTAGCACCACCAAGTATAATAGATGGAATAAGGCTTTACCATATGCATGTCTACTGACCCTTGTTTTCTAGCATTTTGGTGTTGATCTATAGGAAAGCTTAGAGACTTAGAGAGATGTACGACACAAGTAAGGATATGAAGCCTGCCATTCTCTCAAGATTGACCTACAATAGAGATGCAGAGGAAAGACAACAAAAAGCACAAGAACTGTAAGAAGAAGAGGCGGAATAGGAGATTCCTTAAATGGAGCAAGGTGTAGGACCTTCCTAGCAGCTTGGAGAACACTCTATGAGGGAAATGATATAGATAATGCTTGAAGAAATGAGAGGAACGAGGGCAATCGTGGATAAGATAGAAGGTTGAGTAGCATCGATTGAGGAAAAGTTAGCCTCATGGTGTCCTTACAGGCCTATTCTATGACTGTTTATTTATATTTCCATTTATTTGGTTTTCAAGTTTAAGGGATTAGATGTGGTGCAATTAGAGTAGATTCTATGATTTTCTAGTTGAGGGCTATAGGATGGTGTGTTGGTAGGTAGGATTATTTTATAGTAGGGTTTCTTATGTGTTTTTATATTTGCTATGTTTTATTATGTGTCTTTTTTTTGAATTTTTATTTAATAATTCACTTTCTTTAACTCTGTTTGTAGTGTTTGATTGTGTTGTAGTGATAAGTCCCCCAAGACAAAGCAAAACAAAATATTTCAAGATTAAGGTTTCAATGCACTTATTCCAGGAGAGTTTCCACTTTCATTCTTTTTACTATGTCTCATAATCTTTCTACTGTCTATAACATTGAGGACAATGTTACCCTAAGTGTTGGGGGAGAGCGGAGAGGGGAGAGGTAGTAACTGAGTGAAAGTAGGAGCTGATATACATGAAAAAAAAATTGGCATCAATTTTTTTCAATTGTTTATTTTCTTGTAGTTGAGCTGAATTTCTAGTACTTATTGAGTATTATATGGTGTTTTCTTCGGTAAATATTTGTTATGTTTGAAAAGTTTTCATCTTAGGCTAACTTTTCAAACAATTGTAAATATAGGCTAATATTTTGTGTCGATGAGAGTGATTATCAGTTTTACTCTTGATTTTAGCGGAATGTGAAATAAGCTAATAGTGTTGGTAAAATAAAGTAGTTGGTATATTAAGTTGTATTCCAATGGTAATTGTTGCTGAGTAATCGGGGGTCTTCATTGAGCAAATGTGAACACTTATGTCAAAAAGCAATGAAAACTATGCGTACGTGATTCTTGAGCAATGATATTTAAGTAATCGAGCTCTTTCATTTGGGAAATGTCAGAGTTTGGATAAAAAGGGTTTGAATGGTTGAGGATTAAGCACAAAATACCTTGCAAAAGTATGAAAAAGCTTATGTGTGTGGGAAACCAAGCTCCTATTAAAAAAGCTTGTGGATCATTGTACTGAGAAATTAGGTTTTGATTAGTAGTTGATTGAAATAGAGGCTATTATTTTATATATTTAGCTAGGTTACTGGGTTTGAAAAAGGTTGAGAAATGTTAAACACTAACCGAAGTGGAAATCTATGTAGTCCTTAATACAAATATTTAATAGTTGTTAGAATGGAAGCTCAACTAAGGGACATTGAATTTGGCTATTGCCTATTGCCTGATGGAATTCCTTTGTCTTCATGCTTGAGGGCAAGCATGGAACAAGTGTGGGAGAATTTGATAGGTTGGGAATTTTACATGTAGCTTAGTGTAATTTTATGCTTTAGTTGTCCATTTCCTTGCCATATTTTGAGATCTACCTAATCTGGACTTTTTTTTTTTTTTTGCTCTGTGTAGGACAACAAGTGAAGTGGACAAAAGTGGTTGAAAAAGAGTTGTAGAGTTCATGTTGCTCGGTAATTGTTGAAGACCGGTGACCGGTCATTGTTAGAAGTCAAAGAGGGAAGAAGTCATTAGAAGACTGGTGCTGGATTTGGTGCTAGTGATCAAGTTGGACATTGTTAGAACCTATGCATGGAGCAATTAAATCAATGACCTAAAGATCGATCATCGCACCAATCATTGATTGAACTTTAAGAGTTGTGAATTCAACACTCCTTTGTATGGGGATTTCACTTTGTAAACGGTCTTACACTTTATATTGGCATTCTCAGAGTTATTTAGCAGACTTTAGTCAGTCTATAGAGTTGGAAAGAACGTAAGAAGTAAGCTAGGGTTTTTTAGAGAGAACATTCTTCTTGGAAGAATGGTGTAATCATCACAAGGCTTAATCAAATGAAGATTGGATTTACTCTTTCTGTATTTTTCTGTAACAAGATTAAGATTTCTCTATACTATCTTTATTTCTTGTGTTATGTTGTTCTCTATGTGCAAAGATTTGACCTTTATTATTATTTGCATTATAAATCACTAGATCCTAGATCTAGGATTTAGATGAAATTAATGGATTAATTGAATTTATGATTGATTGAATGAAATATAGTGTGCATTTTTATTATTTATCCTCTATTTTGGTATGCACGACTCATTGTTGATTGGCCACCAATAATGAAGAACTAGTCATTGTTATGCAAAGAGATTTGGTAATATGATGAAAGGGAATGGAAGGAACTTAGGTTACATGTCACACGAGAATAGTTGTTCACCTAGGATTGGCAATTAGGCAATTCATATGTAGCACCCTAGAAAATGCACATACAAGAGACATTTTTTTTCTTATTTAGGGTTAAGTGTTAATCCTTGATTTATTAGTCGGGAGATTTTTTGAGTTAATTAGGTTAATTAACTAAGATTTTCATTATTAAGCAAGGACATTTAAGCACTACATTTAGAATAATTTTACTTGACCATTTAATTTATATTAGAGTTTAAATTTTGCTTAATTTATTCTACTATTTTCTAGCCTTTTGACTACTTGAATTTTAGATCAATTTTACTCAAAAATTTCACTTATTTTCTTGCTTTATTTTCTTTTCCCTTACCTGAAATTTTTTTCTCTTTCTTTTCTTTTTTTTCTTTTTGGCCGAAAATTCTTTTCTTTTTCTTTCCCCTTAGGGCCGGTTTCTCTCTCTCCCTAATTTACTCTATTTTTGTTTTAATAATTTATGTCTTATTATTGTTTATATTAAGTGATAAGAGTTAATAATTTCAACCAATCAAATTAAACCAAGTTACCACACTTGCATTAAAATCTCACTTTTTGCTTTACTCTTGTGGGATTTCTATTGGTCAACCATTTTTCCACCTTTTCTTCATTTCTTTTCCAATTTTCCTAGACTATTTCTTTCTTCTTTCTTGCTCTCTTGGCCGGCCATCATCTTCTCCTTCTTCTCTCATTTTTGCTCTCAACTTCTTGGACTTTTCTCTCTTAAGTTTGGTTAAATCCACCATAGAAAGTGAAGTTTTCTTCTTCCTAAGCAAGGTTCTAAGCTTGTTTAAGGTATGTACTATGAAATTTTGCAATTACTTTCAAGTTTTATTTAGTTTTGTTCAAGTTTTATATTAAGAATTTGATAGCAGTACTTAAAGATTTAAGGTTGAACTGAAAAATACTTGAACAGTCATGCTGGACCAGTTTTAGTAAAACTTTCATAACTTGGTGTAGATAGCTTGGATTCGAATGATTCTTGTTGTTTTAGAAACTAGATTCATAGGGCTTTCAAACGGTATATAGCTTGCACGGTGGTTCATTGTGTATTAACCGCAGAAAGCTTGCAAAGTTGGCTGAAAATTCGGTTCTGCGTAAACAGTTTTGATGAAGAGCCAACTTGGGGGCTAATTTTGAACCTGTTCTAGTTGGAATTTTAAGTGATGATCTTCACGAAAGTTGTAGCCCTATAAACGTAATTTCAAACCATGTAATCACAATTCCCTGGTTCTTGGTGGATTGACACCCACAAGGGCACGAAGTTGGCTGAAAACCAACCCTGTGCAGATTTGGGTGATGATTCTTGGAGTAGGAATTTTGAATTTGAGTGGAATTTTGATTGAATTTGAACATGAGTTGAATATAAAAGTTGTAGAACTTGTTGAATTGGGTTGGATTGTTGAATTTTCTTGCAGGGAAAAATTTTGGTTAGTTCGATTTTAAGGGGAAATGCTGCCGAAATTTTGGTAGAATTAAAAGAAGAAAAATTGATAAGTGAGATTTTAAGCCTAGAATAGGTTCAATTGAAGGAAATTGAAGTGTAGAAATTTTTAGAAATGATCTAGTGATAGATTAGACTTTCTTAGAATAAGTAAACCCTAGAAACCCTAAAACCAAAACCCTAGAAGTAAGTGGGGTATTTTCTTGACTTTTCTTACTAAATTTACTAGGGTTTTAATTGAGTTTTTATGTTATTATTTCTTTTAAATTTCAGGGTCCGAAAACACATCACGACCATTTCACGAGATATTTTCTTAGGCTTTCAAGGTGAGTGTCTTTATGTGTGCATGATGCATGTAATGTGCTATTTCCATTTTGTAAATATTATGCCATGACTGCAATCGCTATGTGATTAAATGTGCTACTTGAGGAAAGATGTGTACTTTATCGCATCTATTCCGCAACGTGTTACCTGCTTTCATTACCCAATGTGTTACTTGTGCTTGAGACAGTCCGTGACTAACTTCACCGTTATTTCACGGATGGTCAACTCGGCTGCACGTGGGAGGACATAAGGTGTTGGGTGTTTTAGGGTTTGATGTTCTTTCCCTTTTGAGTTGTGAATCCTCAAAGAGGCCAACTCCGGATTGAACCTGCTTGCTTGTTGGCCCTCCAGGGTTGAGAATATCTCCCTGGATGTGGTAGCCTGTACGGAGGTTATAAGGTGAACGGTGGTTAGGGTTTTTGCTTGCTTGCTTGATAATACTGGCATGACTCTTGATACAGACTTGAGCTATTATCTCAGTCCTAACATCGTGATTTCATGGTCAGTGCATGCTCTTCCTGCGGTTAAGCTTGCTTCCGTAGATGAGCCCCGTATCCGCCATTGACTATTTGTTAATTGAAATGTTCATAACTTGTCTACTTAAATTGTCAATTATTTTGTTCAATAAAATAATAGATTTGTGGTATGATTGCATGACTCAGATACTCACTGGGCTATTATAGCTCATTCCATTTTATTTGTTTTCCTTTACTCAGGTCACCTAAAATTAAAGCTGGACCAACTAGTTTTTGATTATTATAAAAGTTTCAGTTATTGTAATAGCCGAACTGTGTTAGGCTATTTTTGTGAAAATCATGTATATTATGACACATATACTTTTAATGTGAATTGTACCTTATGTTAAATAAAATGAGTGTATTTTATTTATTTCATTTTATTTTAGTTATTTTATTTTAAGTTAAGTACGCTCGGACGTTTGCGTGAGTGCGTATCGAGACCTGGCGAGAGCTAGGCAGGCAGTCCGCTAAGCCCTTTGGTGCGCCTCTGGGTAAGGTGGGGCTGTCACATCATAAGCTAAATGCACCAATGCTAGAGTCATTACCACGAGAATAGAAAAGCCTAGTAGTTTAGTGGTTGTTAATTCATCATGAGAACGAGGGTGAAGTACAATTGGAACTGGGTCCCAAATAATGGAACCTAATTGATCACACACATTAAGGATAATATCTTTGGATTAAATTGTTATTAATATAAGTATGAGATATTTGTGAGATTAATTTGTAAAATAAATTAATCATAGGGACTTATGTGCAATTGATTTAAAACTTGGGATATAGGTTTCCAGTTTCCATATGGATATGGAACTGCTTATTCTTGTATTCTAAGATAAGCTTCTAATTATCTATTGGATTTTGATTCACCAATTTTCAAAAGATTATGATTAATTAACTATAAGTACCTTAACCTTGACTTTTGAGCAAAAGATACCAAGCACAATTACAACAAAGAGTTGTGTGAGGAAAATAGGAAGAGAAAAATTAGAACATGTCTTCTTTCTATGTCTCTCTCTCCCTCCCCTCCTCTTCCAGCTCACGGCTAATCCCTAAAAGTTAGGGCTTTGGTCTTCTTCCTTTTTCTTTTTGTTTTGTCAAAACATTTAAGGGAGCTAACACTCAAAAGAAAAGGCTAAGTAAGCTAAAAAGATCTTGTTTGTGTAGATCGCTATTGGAGGCTCTGCATTTCGAGAGCTTTGATTGCAGGAACAACAACAACGCCATGTCACCTTACCATCCAACTGGATGAACTCTTGAACTATTCCATATCACTGTTTACTAACTTTGTCAGTCAAGAGCCAGGTCACTACTTGAGATTGAATTTCTTTTGGCACTTCCATTACCTAGAACATTTTTTGCAATTTAACCTAATCATGATTGCCTTATCTGAATCCATTCTTACTTCAAAGATATGAATATTTACCTCAAAAAATTACATGTAATGTTGTTTTATAGTGAAAGTAGGAGTCGCTTGAAAAGCTTGGCTATCTTGATCCATACTATGAGCAATCCAATCCGTAAGGTCTGCATCTAAAATGTGGTCACATAAAGACCTTTATCATCTTTATATCCTGTTGATGAATAGCATCAAAAGTTTTACCTATTGAAATTTCTAATTAGTTATATTTCAATCATTCTTCTTGTGGAATGATCCATTTGACTCTTGGATAAATAAAATCTTTAATTAATTAAGCTTTAGTTTTCATCAAAATTGTGTAGTACTTCAATTCTAGTCACACATTCCATTTTGCATTCTTATTCAAAGTAATGTTAACCAGTCTTTTATTCTTTAATATCCTAATGCATAACAATAACAACCAAACTACTAAGAGATGGCATAATTCAAGCATCTATTAGTAATAAATATCACCCATACGACTAATTTTGCTTCACAAAACTAATCCTAGTCTTCAAGGCTATTAATCAAATATATTCATTAAACTTTCAATTTCAACAAAAAGTACACTTTAAAAAAAAATCTAAACCTATAAGCAAGGAACTTGTCCAATAAATCCACCATATGTACAATTACTACAAAATGTGCATCACCTACAAAATCTACAACCTCTAGCCAATGTCCAAGATTTTCCATCAACACTTTAAGATAAATTTGCATGTCCATCCAACAAACCCTTGTAAAACTTGAACTTGATAGATTTATGATCATCTTCGTACTCAGTAGATTCCAACAATTATGTCTCACCATGTCATGTGTAGACACCAAATTTTGACACACTATTTATTTTCAAATATTGGGGGACCTTTTTTCTACTATTTGGAGTCAAATCTTGATTTTTTGGTAAAAATGAAGAAGTCAGCAATTTTGGAGGGCAGAATAGTAATTTTTTAATTGTAAATATTTTTTCATTAATTTTGGAGGGTTTAAATTCATTTTTTGTACTTTTATACACATTTTTAAATTTTGTGATTTTTTCGGGTTCAATTGGTATTTTCATGCATTTTCACTAGCACAGGGGCAAAATGGTAATTTCGTATCGCGAATACCACTTTCACCCATTTTTGTGTACCAAATTTATTTTTAGGTTTTTAAGCATGTTTCTAAATTTTTCTAACTTTTTTTGGAGTGAATTTCTATTAACAAATTTATTATCTACATTTTTCTTAATTTTTTTTTCTATTTTTTGTGAGAGAATATAAATTTTGATATTTTTTAAGGGCAAGGTTGTAATTTTTGAGGCCAAGGGCGTTTTGGTCTTTTAACCATTTCTTAGAAGTTAAGACTTGTGCACTATAAATACTCCACTTGGGGAATTTAGAAAAGGGGGAGAAAATAAAAAATCTAGGAAGAGTTTTTAGTTTTTAATTTTAGTTTTTAGTTTTTCCATTTCACCAAGAACACCAAAAACACACACTTTTTTTTTCTACACACATCTTCAAGTTTTCACACACCACACCTAAAACACACACTTTTTCTACACACATCTTCAAATTCTCACCTAGAACACCTAGAACACACACTAGTACATCTTCAACCACACACCTAGAACACCTAGAACACACACTAGTACATCTTCAACCACACACTTAGAATACCAAGAACACACACTCACATCTCTCTCACACACACTACACACACTTGCACACTACTCACTCTCTCTCACACATATTCACTAACATTCTCTCTCACACACTACACACACTAACATTCTCTCTCACACTACACTCACTACTCACTCTCTCTCACACACTACACATACTACTCACATTCTCTCACACGCTAACACATACTCACAAACGTACAATACACTTCCCTCACACAGTAAGTTCATATTCTCCCACACACAATTTCACAAATTCAGCTTCTCAATTCACACAAAATACACACAGTCCAAGAATACACACACGAACACACACACAGTCCACCCATTTTCACACACGCAGAGATGCATGTTCAAATCTAGATTCACACACCATGCATACAATCACAGATTCCATATCATTTGCACACACACACTACTCACACTCGAACATACATTCATCAAACACACACAGATTCACTCGTCCACACACAGTCACTCCAACAATACTCACACACAAACACGCACTCATCCATACGCAGTCACACAAAATCACACACTTCAAACACACATATGTTCATATGCACATTCAAACAGCTTACAAGCACAAACAACACACAATCTAGAAAACACAGGTTCACATTTGATACAATTACCACACATAATCACAAATACACCGTCCAATTTCACACACTTGCACATACCACACACACCAACTCACAGATTCCCTTTCACACACACAGTTCATAAACACACATAGCATACACCAGTCTTCACATCCCACCCTCAAACCCACCATTACCAATAACAACTCACTCAACCTCCTACCCCCTACAACCAGAAAATCACTGCCCAATCTCCATTCAATACAAATTTCTCAAGTTCCATTCAAACCAGCATAATTCTTCAACCCTGTTTCACCAATTCTTTCTTCCACACCAATGCCATACGATCACCAGTCTCACGCCTCAAAGCCATCTCAACGCCCAACACCTCTATGAACAGAAACATCACAAAGCACAAACCGATCCACCAGCCCCAATTCAAATACCAAAGATCATCGTTTGCCCCTGCAATTGCACCAACATCAGCTCTCAACTTCCCCTCCAATCGCATTCAAAATCAGAAAAGCTGCTTGCACTACTAGCCATCCCTTCAATCCCTAACCTACAAAAACAGCTCCAACCATCACCCGAGGCCTCATCAAACCGCCCCACACGCCTTCAGCAACCGGGTCACAACCAGAACCCACCAGAAATTAATGAAATCTGGACTCCGGTAACCCACAAACGTCATCCCCATTTCATCAAAAACCACCCTAGCGAGCTACTTAGCAGCTCAGTAGCAACTGAAGTTCCAACTCACCAACCTCCAATTCACATCCCAGGACCAACAGCAATCAAAGTTTCCTTACCACCAACCTTCAGTACCTCCATCCGCCTATAGTCAACCAAACGCCTCCTCTGTCAGCCAAGTTTCACCAAATCACACGCACCGTCAAGCAAAGCCAAGCAATCACCAACGATTGTCACTCGCAGCTAGCCCCAATTTAGTCCAGGGACCATGATAGTTCAAACCCAGAAGACGGCAACGCCACCCATTGCCCAGGGCATCTTTCAATCGCTTCACCGTTTATTGAACCCAAGTAAAGCTCTCATTCCATTTCTTATCATTCCTGTGTTTATTGTCTGTCAGAAATTTTGAGATTTTGATTCTTGAAAATGAACTTAGAGGTTGAGGGATGAATAATTAGAGTGGAAAGAAGCTTGGGGAGGTCCAGTTCCAGCGTTTTCTGTGAAGAAGCTGGGGAAAAGAGAGAGGGTAATTAGAGAAGTAGAAAAAGGGGTAGCTGGAGAACGGGAAGAGCAGAGAAACAGCGAGAATTGAGAGCAATAGAGAGGCAAGAGAGAGAGCAAATCGGAGAGAGGGCAGGAGATAAAGAAAAGAAAATAGGATGAGAGTAACAGGACCTAGAGAAAAAGGAAGAGAGAGGTGGAGAAGGGAAGAAGAAGAGGAAAATAGAAAAGGGCAAAAACAGGGCAAAGAGAAAACAAAAGAGAGATTGAATCGGGGAAGCAGGGGAAAGAAGATGCAAGAGAGTAGAAGGAAACCTGGAGTGGAAAAATGGAGAGAAAAAGAAATTTGGAAAGAACGATTTTGGGGATTTTATTTTCTTTTGGGTTAATTTGTTTTCAATTATTTAGTTTTAGATGATCAATTTTGTTTTAGTTTTGTTTAACTTAATATTTGGCCTAATGATTAGATTAATTTAGTTAATCAGTTCAATTTCAATTTAGTTATGTATTTTAATCCTGTTGGTTATTGTGTCATAAAATAAATATTTACATTTCAGCCCCGGAATGTTTTGAGTAGTGTTCATATGCCCCGTAACATATTTTGTTTTATGCAAATAGATCCTTAATAAATCAAAGATTTCCCCTTTAGGTTTATTATCTTTCAATTAAGTCCTTGGTTAGTTGCAATTTCACCTCCCTACATGCTGAAATTTATTGCTTTGCCTCTCCCAACTTGCTGTAATTTGCATCTTAACCCCTCAATTTGCGTTAATTACATTTTTTGCCCTTAGACCTGTGTAGAAATTTTTTTATTTTTTTAATTTTATTTTTGTTCCAATTAGTTTAAATTTACTATTTGACCCTAATTTACTCTATTTTTATTTTATTTATTTTATTTTCTTTTTTCTTTCCTTCTAACTTGTTATAATTTACATTCTTCTTATATGTTAGTATTTCGTATTTTACTCTTTGTTTTATCAAATAGTTGTCCCTTTAACTTGTGTGTTCGTTTTTAAGCTTTTGTACCGGTCTTCAAAAAGGTATTTTCATTACCTTTTAATTGCTTCTTTATGTGCTCCAACGTGCTCTAACGTGATATTTTATGCATTTTTTTTGTACGTTTCTTATTTTATGCACTTTTTTGCGTATTCATTTATTTTTGTGTTATTTAATTTAAATTTTATTATTTTGACGAAAAATGTAATATTTTTGTATTTAGCTAGTCAATGTAATAGTTTGATTATTTTTCTCATGTTTTAGCAAAAATTGTGTAATTAGATAGAAAGTGTAATAGATAGGGTATTTTAATTTCCCCCACTAAGTTGTAAATTAAGCCCCCTGGTGTAATAGTTAGGGTTTATTTGCTTTTGCGTGCTTACGTGTTTATTTCTTTTACCACTTTCCTTAGGATTTTTGCATTTAGATATTATGCTTATGTGTTATGTGCTCCTATGTGATCTTGTATGTTTTTATATGTTTAATTTACTTTTAATTCCCGCTTTAATATTTAATTTATGATTTATGGTATTTCGTCACCACACTAGTCCAACGCTAGTTGTGGCTTCATTCTTTTCCCGTTAGTCCAACGCTAGTGAGATTTTTAGAATGGGCTAGCCCAACGCTAGACTCTTAGGACATTTTAGTGATTAGGTGCATTCGTGTGCATTTCTCATTTCACACACTTTTAGTTTTCTTTCTATTCGGCATGATTTTATTATTACTATTATTATTAGTATTATTATTTTGACACATTTTTAAAATGCATGACATTCAGGTTGCATTTCACTTAGACTTTAGGACATTTGTGTGATTCGACTAGAAATAGTCGCTTACTCACGTGGAAAGCTGTGGAATACATGCCGTTCCCCCCTCCGTGAATAGAAATATTCAGTCATGAGATACTAGTCCCCCGTACCCGTCATGTTGCATACCCCTTTTCTTTCTTCACTTAATATATTATTATTATTTTCTTTTCTTTTTTTGCATTTCATTTTGCATAGACTCGTGACTTCCTCGAGGTCTCGACTCGAGTTTCACAATTAATGCGATAATTCCGACCAAACCTTGACGGGACATTCCGACCCTCTCGATACCCACATTTAGACTTAGGATTTGCATTCATTTAGATACATCCAAACGCGATAGAATCTAGGGTTAATTTAGAAAAATTTGATTAAACCTCGCAACTAGTCTCGGCTAGGTTGAAAGGGTGCCTTAGGCGTAAGCCTTTGCCTTCCCTTTCTTCAACTCCCGAACCTTTTTCTCTCAATTTTTTTTGTAGACCGGAGTCGGAAAAGGGTTTTAAATAATTTTTCTAAAATTTTACTTTTGTCTTGTTTAAATGATTTTTCGGGTGACTTGGTACACCCTGACTCAGTACCAAGTGGCGACTCCATTTTCAAATAAAACCCTTTTTTCAAAAAATTATTTGGCCAAATCTGTCGCACTTTTAGTCCCGGCCTTGTTTTCTTTTAAAATACCATTTTTCTTAAAATACACTTTTTTCTACTAAAAATTTGATTTTTCACACACATGCACGGTTTTTCTAAAATCTTTATTTTTGAAAGGGTCATCGAGACCAGACCGTCTTTTCGGACGCGACAATCAGCGACCCCATTAGCACCACCTTTTTACCAACGATTTTTTGGGCGCGACATCGTGGTATGCCAACTTGTACATAACATGACATCCATCATGGAGATTAGCCATACAATCCTTCACTTTTTTTTGGGTTGCCACATTCAACAACCTAAATCCTACACCAACAAATCTTTCTCCACAACTAAATCTTTGGCGTCCTAAACCTCTTGCTTTATTTTCTAAATTCTGTCACACAACTGAGCATTTAAGCTCATTTCTTCTTCCACATTTTGTTGCACCATGGCCCTTTCCCTAGCCAACTAGCTCCAAAAGTCTTCCAACATCTGTAATCTTGGCTCTTTACAAGCCTTCTAGGCATAAAATTTCATTAGTCTTCTACCTTGATATTCTACACTAAGGTGGCAATAATAAAAAACCTGATTCCTTAATCTTGCCATAATTTTTAAATAATGCCTAAGTTAATAAGTCAACACTCATCATACTAAACACAAAGAACTAGACCAAAACATTGTAAACTTCAAAGACTAAACATACAATTATATGTCCACAACAACCATCACAAATCATTCATCATGTGTATGATTTATATACACATTGCTAACAAGCATTCAAAGTCACCATACAAACATAGTTTGCATACAATGATAAAGTTGTCTATATGTATCATTTACTTGCACGTTATCTAAATATTTCACTAAAAATATTCTTTCTAGTTCTTACATGTCCATAAGAATAACTCTATCAATTAGGTACCTGATCTTTGTGAGGTTAGGTTATATCAAAATATAGGCAAAATTCACACAAACAAGTAATTAAATGTATAACCTAATACCCCTTTTCGCAAGTGCATGGGTCAATTATAGTAGGGAAAGTATTAGAGTCAATCCCACGAGAAAACAAGATTTAGTGAGTACCAAAGCTACTAACTTGCACTATTATCTAGACAAATTATCAAACATGTAGTGTGCAAGGCCAAGAAAATTCATATACTTGAAGTAAAACAAATGGAAGAAATTCACAAATACAAGTAAGAGGGTTTAGAATCCACTAATTGTCACTAATATGATTAAATGAACTAACACCTTGCTATGTCAATCTTGTCTTGCTTAGGATTGTAACTCCATATAAAATCAAGACTTTTTTCACAATGAATTGACTAGAGTTCAATTATGCTCATGATGAACTCTTGTGAAATACATGAATTGTGGTATTAAACAACCTCAATCCACCTACTTGTACAACTATTTGCATCTGTGTACAACATAAGTTTCATCTACCATTTTCTAATGTTATAAGCATTTCTTATTGTCAAATAACATCTAAATGAATTGCAATAGTTGATCAAGCTACTACAAATGTTAAACCTTGATAGATGAACAAGCAAATACAAGTTATAGCAAGTATAATAACATTCAAATCATATAATTAGCTTCATCTAACCCTAGACATGTTTTTAGTTAAACATAGCTTATATGAATAACATATAATAGAAACAACTCATAAACAAGTAAGAAATTAAAGAACTAAGGTAAGAATTGCTCATTTGTTGGTAGAACATGGCTCCAAAGCTCCATTTCTCATTGATATGAATTGATACACTTGAATCCTCCAAAAATTTTCTTACAAGTAATGAACTTTCTTCTAAACTACAAAGAAAACTACTACTATATGCTACTTGAGAGTGCTTCTCCCTTCAAGACTTCTTCTAAATGTCTTGCAAGAGCTCCCCATTTATAGACAAATTCACCCTAATCATCTAGACAACTTGCATGACAATTTGCAAGAAAAGTTGTCTTGAAATCACAAAAAGATTTCCATTGAATTTTGCAATGTTTTCTTGGGTAGTGAAGGTGCAAGGAATCTTTAAAAATTCATCAAAAGGGGCTGGAAGATAAGCTGCAAGTTGGAACCATCACTTTCTGGCCGACATTCATGATCCGCAGGTAGATACATAGGCAATTCGTTTGTGGATCGTGATCCACGTATTGCTCCCAGAAAAAGGCAAAATCAGATTTTCCTCAAAACATTAAAGTTGTAGCCCTTTGAATTTGATTTCCAAAACCATAAGAATTAGGTCATTTAGAGTTCTGGATGAAAGCATATGGCCAAAATACTGAGATATGGTTAGAAGAGCTTTGTTCTTCAGTAATTTGGATTTTTGGCTATGAAGATGTGAGAACTGGTTTTTTATGTCTCCTAATATTTGTAGAGTATCCTCTTAGCTTTAAAATTCCACAAGAATTATCTCAATCCAACATTTTTAGCTCAATTTATTACCAAAATACATAAATGTGTTATTGTTACCGATGCCTAGTTTTCTCCAATTCTTCACTTCCATTGCTTCTTTGCACTTCTCTTTTGCTTGTTATGCCTCTTATGCCCTTGAGACTTTTTTGTGATATTGATCCTTTCATTCCATGGTAAATTTGTTGATGAGAATTTCTCAAAAGTTGAGCAAAACAATCCTCCAAGTTTGAATGTAAAAGTTGTTCTATTGAAATTCCAAATCCAATCATCCTTGAATCCACTAAGAATGTGATGATTTGTATTCCAATTGATCCAAATTATGATTGAATGTATAAAACTTGCAAGCTTGTACAAAGATTGTGCATTAAGTTGCTCAAAATATAAATTTTGCTTCAAAACCATAAAAATCGGGCAAAAACCTTAATTTTTGAGAAATTCTTCAAATGGAAAAACAATTATAAAATTGAGCCATTTTTATATTAAAAATACTTAAAGCATACTAAAAACACACTAAAAATATATATAATACTATGCTAAAATAGGCAAAATTATCACTTATCACGTACAGTTATGCAAATGCAAGCCTCAAGTCAAGAAATCACAAGATGTGTACATTCAACATGCAATTGTATTCCACAATAACCTATCATTTCTATACCAAAGATTAATGATTTTATGTCTATTATAATCCAAACATAACTTCAACAATATACACACACATGTAATATGAAGTTATAAGATCACTTACATTCTTGTGAACATTCATATGATATATACATAAAATTTTTCGCAGTTACATATGCGGGCACATCTCACATCTTCAACATGCATTCACATAACTCCACATTCACAATTGTTGTCTCTTGCTCACAAAACTACTCTTAGATATCCAGATATCAAGAATCAATTCAAGGCAACTTGCATCTAAGTTGACCATTTTAAAATGCATCCCAACTTAGGGCCCATTTGAAAAAATTGAAGTTTGAAGTCTAGATACTGAAATCTGAAATTTATGTGTTGAAAGTATTAAGTGGCTAAATTAATATAGTTATATATGTTTGATAATTGATTGAATTTAATTATCTTATCTTGTAAATAATAATTTTATCTTAAAAAGATTGAGGATAGCACATGTGTGTGAGAGAAAGAGTAAGTATATGTAACTGCATATGAGAGAGAGAGAGAGAAAGAGAGAGTATAAGTGTATTTGTATGTAAATATATATGTGAGAGAAAGAATGTGTATATACTGTAAATGTAAAAATATATGTACGAAAAAGAGACTACGTCCAAGTGTATGAAAGAAGAAAAAATTTATGTATATGCATGTGTGTAAGAGAGAGAAATTGCATGTGTAAGTAACAAAAAATTTTTGTAGGTAGATAAAACTACATGTACGAGAAAGTGTATATGTGTGCGAAAGAGACTTTGTGTTTGGGAGAGAAAGAGTGTATGAGTGTGTGTCAAAGAGACAAAGAGAAAGAAAGAGTGTGTGTATATATTTGTGTGAAGATATGTATATGTGTGTGATGCGTGTTTCCTTGTAGCACAATATATGGAGGCATCGAGTATCATTTTCTCAAGGACTGTGAGTATTAGAATTACTTCCACTATATATTATCTAGCTAACCAATAAGTGATAAATGAAGATGGAATCCTACTTAAAACTACTAAAAAAGCTAAATGGGAAAACAAACTAGAGTGAGAATAGAGAGAAAACAACAATATCACAAGGTGAAGTCTAGATGTGGTGTTCTCTAGTACTTCATAGATGGAATCAATTATGGATTAATTGAACAATTACCCACTAAATTGTACCCTTTAACCCCTCAATTAGGCTTAAACCTCTCTTGAAAGTAAAAACCCCTATCTCTCGGTTGATTAATAGGGATCTCTCCTCCACTAACACCCCAAGTAGATGCATGAGATACGATGGGTTAACATTTGGTTAAGCTCTTAATATAAAACTCAACCTAGGAAGAATTCATGAAATCCTATATCTAGTGATTCATTCAGATTCTCATTATTTATGAAATGATCTAGTTCATATGAGTAATTTCTCAATCAACCCATACAACAATCACAAATTGGATCAAGATGCATGCAAACCCCAAATCCAATTAAGCATGAATTTCATAAATAAACCCAAATCAAGAAAGACAATTGTATTAATCCATAATATCGATAAACAAATTCCATACTAGAGTTCACCCCATCCAAACTTCTAAGATTCTACTCCATATAGTCTAAGAAGAATACATCAATCAACAAATTAGAAACAAGCAAATAGATTGTGGTGAATCTCCTTGCAATTCCAATTGAAGATTGATGAAGAATCCTTTAGGTTGATGATGATTCAAGCCCCTCTATTGCCACTTGAGATCTTCTCTTGTTCCTCTTTTCTATCTTGCTCTCCCCATGCCCCATTTTCTCTCTTTCTCTACCAAAAAACCCTAAGAAGCAGTTCAAGGAGTGAATCATCCGCCCCAAAGAAAATCCAGGTTGCTAAATTTGGTGCAGATTCTGTTGAGAAACTGTGTAGGGTCTCTCGCGGTTTCTCAAAAAATTGGAGAAACTACGGACCAAGCCCAACGTCAAACAGTGTGCGGTTGGTTATGCGGTTTCACTTCTTTGTAATGCCGTGCGAGAGCTCCCGTGGTTCTGTCCACGTTTGGCTTTTGGATGGAAACCGTATCACCACACACACACAGTTGATCTTGCAGTTTGCTTTCTGCCTATAAACCGTGCAAGAATCCTTGCGCGTTTCATTCTACCTAATGTACAATTTTGCCTTTTTGCATCCAAATCACCCTTTCAACTTTTACTCCTCCTTGGCCATTGCCTACAAAATGATAGGGTAACTACAATTATATGGCTCACTTATGCTCAAACATAAACTTCAAGTGGCAAAATGAGTAGTAACTAGAAGATGTATGCATTGACCCAAAACACTAGTCTAAAAACCTAGAAACAAGGCTAAAAACAACCACTTAGACCCTCTAAAATATATATAAATGGACTAACATCAGTGTGTGCATGAGAATGAGAGTGAGAGTGAGAGTGAGAGTACATTTATAAAAAAGAGCATGTACGTATTAGAAGAAAAGTCTGTATATTTGGGTGTGTGTGAGAGAAAAAATATGTGTGTATATTTGAAAGTGTAAGTGCGTGTGTGCGTGTGTTAAGTGCGTACAAATGTGTGAGATTATGTGTGTGTGTGTGTGTGTGAGAGATAAAGAACATATGTCTATGTGTGTGAGAGTGAGCATTTGTCTGTGGGAGAGAGAGAGAGCATATGTCTATGTGTGTGTGAGAGAAACAGCATATTACATGTTTTAGCAAAGTAAGTGAAAATTTTTATCGAAAAGTCAATACACATTAAGCAGTGCTTAATGCATCAAGAGATAATATTATCAAACATATTGAATTCAAAAAGCTCTTAATTCATTAATTTTTAACATTAAGTTGACTTATTAAGTACCCTCTTAATTTCAAATTCCTACTCGACATATCCTACAAAACCCTACAAAAATGTACCATCACTCCAAACCCAAGATTCAAACTAGGCTCTAAGATTACTATCCTTGAAAATGATTTTGCCCCATAGAATCACATTTATAATGGAGTATGGCTTCATAAGCAATCAAGCTCAAGAGTAAAACGATAGCTGTCGGTCGCATATAGTCACGAGACAAGGTTTGGTTTTCTCTAGGGATTACTCGGTACTATATAATAAGAAGATGGAAAAGGGAAACGGAAAAAGATAAATTGAACAAACAGCTTTACCCCTACACTTTTGTTTTCAGAAAGGTAAAACTACTTAATTAAGGAGAAGTGATTAATTTGATTTTGAAATTGAATAGGAATAGGTAATACAAGTTTAAAAGGATATAGATTCTATAAAAATAAGTCAAATTTTGGATAAGGAAAAAAAAAGCAACAGAACAAGAAAAAAGAAACGGAAAAGAAAGAAAAAAAACTCCTACACTTGTATTTTATAAAAGGACAAATCGATTTAATTAAGAAAAAGTGATTAAGTTCAGTCTTGAATACTAAATTCGAAAGGAAACAAATTTTATAATAATAAGGAAAATTTTGATTAAGTAAAGGAAAAATCCATAGAATAAGGAGAAGGAAGTGGAAAATGGTGAAAAGAAACTTGTATAAACAGTTTTGGCCTATACACTTATATTACAGAAGGTAAATCGACTTAATTAAGGAATAATTAAGTTTTTTTTTTTAGTTGGCAAAACCTATTCATAAGTGTGGGATGCTAGCTCAAATTTTATTAACATCAGAAAATGAATATATAAACAAATTACATCAATCTAACGTAAGGCATTTGCCTACTATCTAATAATATCAAACCTAAAATTTGCGTAGAAAGCTCATTTAAAACAAAATGTTGATTGGTGATTAAGTCAGTCATGGATAGGTTAGCACATGTCAAATTTAAACCCTAGAAGTTTAAAAGGAAATAAATCCAATAAAAATATGTCAAATTTGGGTGTGGGAAAAAAAATTCTGAATGCCAAACGCATATACCTAGCCGCGGTGGATAGGTTAGCACGTCAGTGTTACATGTTTCAGCCTATGACTACCATCCTGTGTAATTTATACCACTTTACAGAGTTGTATTTCTCAATAGAGTTGTATTTCTCAAAATCACTTTCGATACATAAGTTGGGGCATAAGGATTTTAGGTACATGACCAAAATATATGGAGGAAAGATAATAGAGAGAAATGAAATTCAAACCAAACAAATATTTGAGCCATTTTCCTAATAGCAGATTGATATCCTTATAATTTTGTTAACCATGTGCAGTCAACAAAAATCAGGAAGTTTGAACATTTATACCGGGTTACTTCGGAAAACAGAATATTAGCTCTAGATCCGTTTCCATGCATGTGCATGTATCATTAATTTAAATAAAAACTGAAAATTGTTGCCGAAAAAGAAAATTAGACGTATTCAAGGCCGTTGATGTTATATTTTATTTTTGAAATAAAAAATCTTTAGATTTAGTTATTGTCCAAAGTAAAACATAATTTGTCACGGTATTTAATTGTAAGCTGTCACTGAAAATTAGTTTAGAGTTTTTCTGTAACGGCCCATTGCATGATTTGCTTACTCTAAAGCTTTCTCTTAATCAACTTATATTGAAAACAAGAGTTTAGTAGGGACTTTAATTAAGTGTTTATTTTAATGGAAAGTGACAATGAATGCATTTAGATATTTAATTTAGTAATTTATTTATTCGACAGTTATCATAATTACAGTTTTTTTTTTCTCATGTACGACAAAATGACAACATGAAGGAGCTAAAGAACAGCATTCAGATAAAAAAATAATGATTACAATCAAGGAGTTAAAGGAAAAAAAAAAAAGAAATTGTTCCTGAGATTACTCTTTGCTATTCATACTCATTAGTGATTTCTACTCTTTCATGTGTTCTGAAATTTGAATTATTTAATCTATGTTATTTCTATTCAAATCTCGTTGTCAATTTCTATCTTTCAATGCAAGGATGTACCATCTATAATCCCAATTTACAAATACATATTCATAAACACAAGAATTTTTAAATTATTGCTGTAGCATTTTTAGATTCAAAAGAAGTCTTTAAAGTTTTTTTAGAAATATATTTCTAAAATACATGTCCATACAAACAGAGTTACTTACTTTAATGTGTAATTTTGATATCAAAATTCATCTTTAAAATTCCACTGCAACGCAATGCATTGCTCTGGGTTTCATCTGGTTGATTATTTATTTAAGCCTCGGATACAAACAAAATGGGCTGGTTTCGGTTTGCACTCTTTATTGGTAAATGGTCCATTTATGAGGTGAGGTGACAACTGAAGCATTGACAGATACAGACATAAAATAGCCTGGATGTCTGGGGGCAGGTGATATTAACGTTGGAAGAATACTTAAGGCATTAGACAGACAGAGAAATAAAATAGCCTGGATCTGGCATTGAAAGACACACCTGGAGTCACTCATTAAATGCCTCCATTTTAGCTGAACAGCTGTGAATATCTCTTGCCGCTGATTTTCATTTATTTTATTGAATTCTCATAATAAAGAACAAGAGGGAGGGATCGGCAGCATTTATTCAATTTTAATGTGACCGAAGCGGTTCCTTCCTTCTTAGGAAGAACCCAGATTTAGAAGCCCACACATGGGAGCGATCCCATTGTTATAAACTGCCTCTAAGCTCATCAAATCTTCAAGAACATAAAAGAAGCAATTCTGGGCTTGAATTGAAACTTTACTTTGCTTTAATCAGGAAAAAGGAGAAATTTTTAATTTGCAACCTTGACGAGTTCCATTTTTGACAGGTAACCTAGCTGCAAATAAACCATGAAAAGGTAATCGTTGCAAGATACAAGAAAAACTCATAACGGCCTTCTTGACTGTTATTATTTTCAACCTACATAAGTTGTCCCATATTTATTAGTTCAAATCTTCTGTTTAATAGTTTCTAGTTTACAACGATGTTCAATATAAAATTACGTTTTATTAATGTAAAATTATACTAAAGTATACAATATAATTTTGTATTAAACACAACTAATTGCTAAAATTAACAGAGGATTTAATTCGCGTATTTATTTAGCCAACACTAATAACACGCGCCTAAGTGCGTGTGACTTCTACAAAATAAGAATGCCCGATATTTTGACAATATAAACAATCCTTGAAACAATAACAGAAGATGTCGAATTTGAATGCAATTAATCGAGACAGGATATAGAAAACAGATATGAGTTTTAAATAGCAGATTCAGGTTTACTGGATTCAAAATAATGGAGTAATATGTTGTTCATGGGTATAAGCAGCGAATTGGATGTGTAGAAATGTTTTAAGTGGATGTGCGAGCAAATGACACTAAACTCCATCGAGTAATATCGGACCCCATGAATAGTGGAGGATTTTTTTTTTGAAAGCAACACGCAGCTAACCAAAATCCGTCTTTTAACTATCCCCAAAAGTAGGAAGGTGGTTTGTGCTTTTATATATAGTGTAGAACATACTGGAACTCGGACCCCAACAAAAACAAGCACCACAAAAAACCCCCCAAACACAAAAATGGATTACTTTTTCGAAGATGTTGGTTGGGTCATAGCTTGTTATTTTATCAATCATTCAGGAAAGCAAGCACAATCTTTAGCAAGTCTTCAAAAAATGACTTGACTTTGAGAAAGTTGGTGATCGTTACCGCTTAATGTAAGAGGTGATGGCAGTTGGCAACTGCGTAATTCTCTTTGTGGGTAGTTGAATATTCAATGGGTGTCTCAGTCTCCCCTGGACCCCTGCTGCATTAATATATCCATGAATCGTTGCCAGAAGTTAGAAAGATATGAGCTGAAGAAGACAGCGACAATCCTTAAAAGGTAAGTAGTTCGACCGGTACTATGCGTACCACATCGGTATTAAATAATGCAAGAACCACAGATACTATACAACGTACAAAAAGGAACTGTGCAAGATATTGTTATTTTTGGAAAAATTTTACAATATGTACTTAACTTTGAATTGATAATGAGCTAACATAATTGAAAATAAATTTTCCCTTCATTCATCAAATTGTGAATTTTTAAGTGATAGAATTATTTTTAATTTTTAATATTTTCTTTCATTTTTGAAGGCCTAAGCAAGAATATCCTGACGAAAAGAGCCGTTTTTTTACGCTTTTTGGAACGGTCTCTCCATGCTCAATTGAATCTCTACTTCAAAGGAGAGAGAGAAGAAAATATTATGATGTAATAAATAGGCATATAAACCTAAAGAGGAGGTATTTATTCACCTACCATTTATAGGCGTTGGACCTCTGGTATATCTTACTTTGCGAAAACTTCATGAAACTTTAATAAGAAATGTCCTTACACTTGTCATATTCCTACTGGTCAGGTCCATTCCTCGCATCAACAGTTTTGGTGTCTATAGCATTTTAAGACAACAGTACGTTACAAATTCCACTCGGACAAGGTGACGTTATTAATTTAAGGAAACGAAAATGAAATGATGAGATTGAGTTAGTTAGACTAAATTTGAAAAAGTGAAGAGTGATTACATCACACTTCAATAAATTTACGTCATGATTCAATAGAGTTACATATTATAAGTAGACCTGGTAATGGTAAAATCCCCACTTGCGAGAGGCCTGGATCCAGCATTTTAAGTTCCAGTTGTCATTAATACTGTTAGAAATCTTTACCCTATATCATGGACAAGATTAAAAGGTAATTGCCTGTTGGAATTCCCGTCCGGCGAATTGATATTACTTAAGCATGTATTAACTTCTAAATTCTCTTGCTTTTGTCATTGCGCAGTCTGAAAAAGAGTTTGCAGATCTCTCTAACTGACTATATAGATCATTTTTACTAGTCCTTCTGTATTTATCATTTATGAAGAATTATTTCCTACATGTATTAACTTTATTAAAATTTTAGACTTCTCTGTTGTAAATATCGTTGAAAATTTTAATATCATCACTTACTGTTTTGAAAACTTAATATGATATCTTGGTAGCAAAAGGTATCTCCAAAAAAAAAAAAAAAGGTACGTAACATGGGAAGGATTGGAAGTAAAGAATATTAAATAACTTTAATAAAACTCATTTGCAGCGTAACGATGTATGCTCAATTCTCAAACTTCATTTTATTCATTATAAACGCAAAAGTGTAAGGCTGATTAGTGACCTTATAAAAAAAGTCATACAATGAATGACCGACAGCTAGAATTAGATCAAAAGCATTTTTTCTTCAGCGAATTACAGGATCCAGAATCCTGAATGAGTCGGAAGCTATTAATCTTTGGGAGAAAATTTCGTCAGGCTTCAAATTGACTTCCTAGCATTTAATTTAGACGTCAGACTTGGTGGTTGTTTAGTAGCAGCTATTCTAACAAAGGGACTTTAAAAAAGTTTAGTTATGGAAGTCCAAATATTTATTCTTCAACGGGTTTCGGTAACCAGAAAACGATTGCTCAACAGATAATTGAATGTGTAATCTGTACAGAAATAACCAAAATTAACAAAATTTTGCACTAAGAAAATTTTCTGTTTTTAGATTTACTGCGCAAGTAAAAAACGAACAAGAAAAACATGGCCATCAACCAAGGTTGACTAGTTATTTGTTAATTAACGTTCTAATACAGGCCTATTGCTCACTTTTGGTGTTAACACTGCTGAATGTAACCCCCACCCCCCTTCTCTCTTCCCTCATTTTTTTTTTCCTGAAATAATGCTTTTCTTTTCTTTTTTTTTTAATACACACGATAGATTCTTTCATTTTCCTCAACTGATCGGAAAGCACTAAGCAACGGTTGGCTTCTCTATCCTCATTAAGTTTGAGAAAAACAATTTTAGAATACAATACAATTACGACCAATAGATGACTTAAACTAATTTTGAAGCATGAACATGTTCGAATGAGATTAAAGAAGTGGTGGCTTGTTTCTTACTTTGAATGATTTATCATTGTTCTTGGTTCAATGTGCTCCAATTCTAACTCTTTGGCATTTGTGGAAGGCAAGAAATGCTTATGTTTTTTCAGGCATAGTTCATTCTTGGGAGCATATTGTCTCAGATATTTTTGTGGATATAACGTTGGCTTTTGAAGGAAATATTTAACACTCCGGTGACACAAACAAGTTGGCCTAAATTATACTTCGGCATTTGCTCTCAAAAGAAGAAAGTGAAGGTTGCTCTAGTGAAAGGTTGTCCCCGAATCATGGCTTTAAAGTAAATACAGATAGTTGCACAAAGAGAAATTTAGGAGGATGTGGAGGAGGTGGGCGTCGAAGAGATAGCCATGGAAAATTTCTGTTTGGTTTATCATGTTACTCTGACATTGGGATGATTTTGGAGGCTGAGATGAAGGCAATGCTACATCGTATTCATTTGTGTTTGGCCACAGGAACTGTAAGTTTTCATCTAGAATCTGACTATCTTCCTTTGGTTAATATTCTAAACGGGTTTAGTTTCATATGCATGGTACCAACAACAATGGTTGGAAGAAATTGAAAAATTCCAACAACATTTTGTTTTCATCCCGCACTATTACAGGGAAGCAAATAAACCAGTAGACATTTTTTCAAACGAAAGAATTAGAGGCAAGGAGAATAAATTGTGTTCAGATTTTTTAGCTCTTCCAAAGGAAGCTCGTGGTGCCATTAGATTATATCAATTAGGCTTTCTATCATTTCGTTTTCATTATTCTTAGTCAGTTTGTCAACTTATGTAAAGGGAGTAAGTAATCCTCATTTATTTAATTAAATTTTTATGTAAATCTAGGATGTCCTAGAGGAAAAGCTAACCTGTTGACGTGTTGTAGATTATGTATAACAATTATGAACAGAAAAACACAAATCAAGTAATAAAAACCTAATCTCCCAACTTATTCTGCAAGTGCACGGGTCGGTTGTAGTATTTGGAGTATTAGATGTCGAATCCTACGAGGAATCAAATATGTGCAATTACTAAAGCTTTTTCACTAACTTTTATTATCCAAACATAAATGAAAATAAGAGTGATGTGGGGTCCCTTCAATAGAGTAGATATATAATTGAGAACTTTTATAGAATTCAACACAAAGAAGTCTAGAATATAGAATCCACTAATAAACCAAGCACGAGTGACTCACTAAGTGTTATCTTGCTTTGTTTAGAATCTAATTCCATATGTGTCATAACTAGATCTCTCTATGAAATGACAAGACTCCAACTATTCTCATGATGAAATCTTATGAAAAGCAATGAATTGTAATGATTCACTTAAACATCCATTATTCTCATATGAAAAACTTAAGCATTACTTGTTCATTTTCCATTGTTACATGCATCTCTCAATGTCAAGTAGCAACTAAATGACTTGTTTAAGTTGGCCAAGCAAAAACAAGTATTAAAACTTGAACAAGTAAATAAACAAATGCAAGCTTAGTAAGTGCATAATAAGTTAAATCATGTTTGTTGATTCATTAGCTTCATCTATGATCTAGATGAAGCCTTTAGTTCAACATGGTTAGTGAAACAACTAAAAGTTCAACTTCAAAGATAGAATTCATGGCAACTATTGAAAGTAAAAGAGATAGAGTTTGAGAATTGCTCAACCAATATGAGAATTAGTCCTCTTCTTGATTCACCTTCAAAAGTTGCACTACAAAGTCTCTTACAATGTTCCTCACCACTCTATTGAAGGATTAAGAGAATTCTATTAATTCTCTACCAAGCTAAGTATAAAACTAAAGACTATACTACTTTCTACTCCTAAAACTTGTTACAAATGCTTTACAAATGACTTCTATTTATAGACAAATGTTCCTTAAGTATTTTTCGAACTTGCATGAATCATTAAAGCATGAAAATGATGAAGATTTACTTGGGGATTCCAAATGGGCACAAAAGTCTTCATTTATGCTTCCAATAGTATTCTCCCACTTGCAGAACCCTCTATCTTAATATAAAAATGTCTACAAAGACCAGCTGGAAGAGGATGCAAGTTGATGCCCTAGAAAGTCCAGCCGTATTGCGATACGCGGAATGTTCATCTGCGTATCTCATCCACAGATCACACCTTTGTGGCCTCCACTTGATTTCTGATTTTTGCTGAGCTTGGCATCCATGTGTGCAAGCATTTTTCATGTAATTTCCAAGCATTTTGAGGAAGAATTGGATTTTTCATTATTTTGCACAATTGTTCTTTTAAGTTGTTCATCCAACTTTAACTCTTTGAATCACCTATTGATTTTAATTTTCCTTTACTCCAATTGATCCAACATAAGTTTAAGTATGATGAACCCTGCAATTATACACCAAAATTGTGTATTAATTTGCTCAAATAAAAATTCTGCCTCAAAAAATCCTAATTCCGATAAAAATCTTAATTCTTATGAATTGTTGAAAATGAGTCATTTGTAACCAAAAATACTATAATTATGCTAAAATAACATCTAAAACATAAATATATATATATATAATAATATTGGTAAATTTATTACTTATCAAACTCCCCACACTTGAATCATTGCTTGTCCTCAAGCAATTAGAAAATTAAGAGATCAAATAATGATTCAAGGCCTTGAAATAATAAATGCTACATTGTTGAATGTAATTCAACAAGTTAAAGCAAATAGGCATTATGCAATTCCTTGTAAAGTTTCTCATACTTATCATACCAAGTAAAAGGGAAGTAATTATTTCAAGATTAAAACTATAGTTCAACCAAATTTCAATGCCTTACAAATTTTTACTTATCAAGTATTCAATATAGACTAATCATATACAACTCAATTTACACACAATAGGGACATATTGAAATTTATAATGTTAAATGTCTTTTTGACGCGAAGGTTGACATTTTTAGATGAAAATCCCCTAGTTACTCAACACTTTAATCCTTTTTACCACAGTTAATCCTTAGTTTGAGAAGTGAAATTGTCTTTTGATGAAAGGATCGACATTTTGTGAATGAAGATCCCTTATTATTCAATAATTTACTTTCAATCACACTTGTTTTGCATACTGTTAATTCAATTGCCTTTTGACGCGAAAATCGACATTTTGTGATAAAGATTCCCGATTACTAAGTCAATTTGAAATCATTGGAGTAGAAATAAATAGACATTTATCAATTTTCCTCAAATATACTTGTCCCTTAATTCCAATAATGCTAAGTATACTTCTTGTCCATATCTACCACTTAATAACGTAAAATTAAGTAAAGAAAAGAAATTTAGAATCAAACATGCCAAATCAATACATAATTACAACCATTTTACAAGGTATACTTTCTTAAAACAAAACTCCTAATCAAATAATAACTCTTTCTTCATATAATTGTGGAAATGTTCAAGCAAAGTTGCATAAATTCTTCAAAAGTAAAGGATTTTAATAAGTTCATGGCATGAAAGCATACTAAAGAAGCAAATTTTCAAAAAAATTTTGCCATATTTTACCAAAACAATATCTTGACACTATTTACTCCACATCACAACCAAACAATATCTTACACCTTCCCCCCACACTTAAATGAAACACGGTCCTCAATGTGTAAAGGAAAAGTTAAGAATGTAATATGAAACAAGAAAACTCCCCTTGCTTGGTTTGAGAATCCAAAGGTTGATATTGTTTGTGTCTTGAAGTTCATTGGCCTTGACAAGTCTTTCTTTGCAATGCTTCATCCAATTCCACATTTGGTCCAAACTTTGCTCATTGTCCTTGTCTCAAACTTAGAATTAACTCAAAAGCTATGTTAGATGATGAATCAATAGCTTATAGTATATAAAATTAACATAGCATGCTTAAAAGTTGGTAAACTCCCCACACTTAGTTTGTGCAATGTAGCTCCATGGGGGTGAAAATTTGAAAGACAAGTAAGATGGGCAAATGTATTATATAATGATGAAGTGAAATACTAAAGAAACTTCTCAAATATGCCTCATGTTACAATTCTATCAATTCATGCCATGGAGTCAAAGTATTAAGTTAAAACTAAAACAAATGGAATGCATAATTGGGACATATTAAAATTCTTGTTTTAGTGTCCAAAACATGTATGCAAATCATGAAACACATGTTACAAAGTGAATCAATTGAAAACCAATGAAAAAAACTTAAAAAACCACTTTGAAAAGTGATCCGCGAGTGGAAGTCTGCATATCTCCTAGCTCATCCACGTATCTCTGTGCAGCGGATTGAGCAAACCTCCCAAAAGTTGATACGCAGAAGTGATACTCGGATGGCGTCTGCATATCTGATCGGCGTATCACTTCCTGCAACAGGCAGTGACTTTCTATTTTTATAGGTTACTGTTCCATTGGTTCGTTCCATTTTCTGCAGCACTTTCAACTTTAAATTTACATATTTTTGAACATTTTAACATTAGGAACAAGTTTGAATCATGAAAATACACATGTGCATACACAAATTTATCAAATCTTGCATCAAATTCACATTACTTTGCATGGATTGAGCATGAATTTCAAAGTTGCATAAATTGCAAAATTTGTATGTACTTTCCAAACCAATTATGCACACATGTTTCTTTGAACATATTAAGCATAAATTGAAGGCCAAACATCCTATAATCTCTGTGAATCACCAAATGGCCTTTTTTGCTCAAAAAGTTCATCAATCATGAATAGTAACTGTCATCAATTCTAACTTCTGAAACACATCATATAGCACATAATACACATGTTAAACCTTTTCATTAACATGATATGTTAAAGAAGAAGGGATTTGAGAAGCAAACTCATGATTGTCTCCTCTTGACTCAAACTTGATCATCAAATTTCAATTTGCATACCTACAAGACAAACAAAACAAATATACTTTAAACTACTTAATACAAACTAAAATTTTACAAAAATATTGAAAACGTTGGGTTGCCTCCCAACAAACGCTTCATTTAGAGTTTAGAGTTAGACTTTGTAGGTGTTAGCTTCACTTTTAAGGACCATAACCCAAAGAATTCTTCACTCCTTTGGGTGTAGATATGTCAATAAAGTGTAGTTGGTCCTTCCTTCTCCTTGTCCTTGGTCTTGTACTTCCAAATCCTAGAAATGAAACATTTGGCACATTATCATCCAAATCATCAAATAAATACATGTTAAAAGTAGAAGAGGGATGTTTTAACATTTCATTCAATTCAAAGGATATTTCCTCATCCCTTACTTTTAACTTTAATGTGCCATTTTTCACATCAATTATTGCACCGGCGGTAGTAAGAAATGGTTTACCAAGTATGATAGGCATATTTATATCATCCTCCATATCTAAAACAACAAAATCAACTAGGATGATAAATTTGTCCACTTATATGAAGACATTTTCAAGAACACCAAATGGATGCTTTATGGACCTATTTGCTAGTTGTAATGTAATATTTGTGCTTTGAACTTCTTTGAAACCTAGCCTCCTAACTATTGACATGGGGATTAATGAGACACTTGCACCCAAATCACATAAAGCATTGGAAAAATTAACATCACCAATAGTGCATGGGATAGAAAAACTCCCTGGATCCTTAAGTTTTGGTGGCAATTTGTTTTAAATCCTTGCACTACATTCCTCCGTGAGTGCTACGATTGCAAAGTCATCAAGATTTTTCCTCCTTGTCAAAAAATCCTTCAAAAACTTGTTATACTTGGGCACCTGTAAAAATGCATCTACAAAAGGGATGCTTACATGTAATTGCTTAAGCATTTGTGCATTCTT